>PPMA02000019.1:0-56120 GCA_003707865.2 Komagataea pratensis
ATCTTGCGGCTTATTTCGATGTTATGTGATTGTTTCAAGACTTTAAAGGAACTAAATGCCTTATCTGAGGCTCGAATCTTCACGTATACTGACGGATAATCCTTAACTATGGTGGACACAAGATGATTATCTGTTATCTGTTAAATGCGGATACGGATACGGATATCCGCAGATAAAATTATCTGTTGCCATGTCTACTGCAGAGCCCTCGAAGAACGATACTTTAGTAAGTGAATATACAATAGTGTTGCTATAAAAAATAGTGAAATGGGTTTACGTTGTTCAGTTGGTGAAATTTCGGTCATAAAATCGTGAATTAATCGTAAATATACCTTTGGAAATTAGTGTTCACAACTGTCAACTGATCAGAATAATATATTATTGAAGCCTGCGTCGGCTATTTTTTGTTGTTTGTGGGACGTCATTATTGTGGTCGTTACTTTTTGATAGGTCTGACGGTGTTTGGATCTGGGTAAGTTTGGATTAGGAATGATGTGACGAATTAAAGACCGGCAGCGAATGAATATAGCTCAACATGGTTGTGAAATGTACTACCATCAGGCTGTTGACTTGAATGAGTGTGCTCAGAAATGTGCTGGACGATCACAACAATGGGATATCAACTCTTCTCTTTGAGAGTATAGCTTGATGAGATGAGAAATAGATGAAAAAGACAATGGAGAAAACATATATGAAAAGCATCTTGTGAAGTTATCTAGTGTGTTACTTGAAATGAATATTAATGTGTCTTTTGATTTACTAGTGATGTCAGTACTGATAATCATCATTCATAATTCTGAAGGAATATGCTTTGCATTTATACAATTTCATACAGTTAAGTATGACCATGCCGCACTATTCCAAAGTTTATTTCTATGAATATCAGGGAGTCTACGGTCCGAATTAACCAGAAATATGCAACTAATTTGCAGAATTAGGTCTTCTCTTGTCTTTGCTTTAGTTGATATTTTTTTGGAACAATGAAGATGCATCGAACCTGATCGGAACTTCAGGGAAAGACACGACGTGCATATAGGAATCGCTTCCATAGGAGAGAGTCATACTCTTTGCTCTTATTGTTCATCTACATGGGTGCTAAATTCCAATAAGATAACCTTTAGAGCTGAATGGTGTTTGCGATGCCGTGTTTAAGTGAGATGTTCCCAGATCTTCCACCTCATGAAATTTGGTTTTACTAACTTTCCATCATAGAACTCTGCTGCGTCATTTTGCAAGTCTTAGAACATTAGTAGCCACAAAACTTATCCGACTAGTTTACAAACTGGCAACCACAATACCCTAACAGCAAGCTATCCAATGAGGCAACTCGCTACCTGATAGGACACCAGGTTATGTCTTTTCTACATTATGGTCCCTCTTGCATGAACCCTTTTTGTGCAGGTTATTTCGGGTTTCAACTTCCAGTCTTCTGCTAATTATTTTGAGACCACTTTTTAACGGTTTTTGATGTTGATGAGGGCAACCTTGATACAAACCAGATAGCTGTGCTCTCAAAAAGTATCCCAAACACCGATAATTAACACAATCACAATGAGATAATAGATGGATCTTCATTCGCCCATTATGTCCTTATTTCCGTATCCTGGACAAACAGCCCCAGCTTCGGAAGCATCGGCAATTGAAACCAGGTGAACCTCGAGTATTTTGCGCGTTATTTAGTAAGCATTACACACCAGAAGGATAAAGCTCTGCGACTTTCTGTGGACTTTGGACTTTGGAGGGCCTGACTTGAGTCAATGATGTGAGTGTTCACTGTTGATGAAATAGTATCACGAGCAATGGAAACTGCAAGAGGCTTTGATTACATTCCTTGAATGTTACTGTAACCGAGTATACGAAGCATATATTTATAGTTTATCGTTCTCGAATAGTGTATAATATTTAGAATGATAGAAGATCCCACATCTAAGTGACAATGTCTTGGAGGTATTCCTCCTTTACCGTGCATGTTTCACTGAATCATGTCCAATGTTTGGAAAATTACAAGCAGGAGTCACATCAATGTATAAGAATTGAATAAAACACGAAACCACGCATGTCTTTCACGGAAAGCATGGAGTCGACTGAGTCTCTAGGTATAGTAGTATTAATAGAATAAAATGGAATGAATGGAAAAATAGTTGGGAATAATTGGGATTTACTTGATTGATAGGATCCATCTCCAGAATTGAAATAAATAACGAATGGAACGACTGAAGATTGATATTGCTTCTTGGTAGAAATATTTGGAGAATCTTGATCTCATATTTGCTTCCCACCCTCAGCTTCTAAATATGAAGATACCGTGTTTGGTGATACCTTGTTCTGTTTTGCTCTTGAATCATTAGATGCTCCATCATCTTTATTCTCATCATTGAAAAAACTTCTTGTATTGAACATCGTATCAACATAGTTAATATTTGGATTATTTTCAGCATTGACCAGATTCTCAGATTCTGGATTATCAGTACCTTTGAAGAAGCAATAAGCATCGATTAATTCTTGATATGATTTGGAGTGCATTAATGGCAATTGCGTACCGTTTTTGGAAGTATTTGATGCTTTGGAAGTTGTGTATGATGATGAAGGTTGATCGTTTCTTGAATTGATATTCGGATTGTGTGAATTGAATAATGATGTTGATGATTGTGGGACTGAATGAGGACTCATTTCCCCGGTTTCATTTGGTCTTGATCCAAAGACTAATGGTTTATCATAATGGGAATTGTAGTTTAACAATTGAACGCTTTTGTCATTTGAGTCGTCATATAGACTGAGCTGATTGACACCATCAGCTATTTTATTGAGTTGATCTTGTTGGGATTTTGGATTATTCAAACCTGTGAATGTGTTCAAATCTCTAAGGATCGGATCTAATGAAATCTTATCTTCTGGTTCTTTAAAATTATCACAATCCTTAAGAAGATTTGGTGTATCTGGGGAACTCAAATTAGTCCCATAGTTCTTGCTGATATTGTTTGAAAAAGCAGCATCTGGTTTCGAGAAATTATAATCATGTTTCTTATATGAAAAATAATCATCGATGTCTGCTTGATCAATTCTTGGTGATTCTTGATATTCTGGAGTATCATTCAATGAGAACTTATCATGACGAATGACTGGTCTATGAATCAAATTAACTTCATAATTCTTGAATGAATTATTATCCCAAATCTCAACATTTTCATAAGTGTACCGTATACAGAATTGTAAATCAATTTTTGTGATGGCATGAGGTCTGTCTTTATCTATGAGGAAATTGAAATTCTTCAATTCTAATTGGAATTTAAAACGATCATAATTGTTTCTTCTTAATATTCTTGGAACTGTCTTCAAATCACTCTCAAATACACATTCTATTTCAATCACAGTCTTCCAATCATCAAAAGTATACCTTAGATGAACATTCTTCTGATAACTCAAGTTCTTAACTGCAATAACACCAATAATAGAATCTTTATCATCATTCAAAGATATAGTCTCTAAAAAGATCATTGACTTATTAGAAAACTTTTCATTATACCTTATCTTTTCAAAATTCATTATTTCCATTTCCCAATCTTGCTGGATTTCTAAATCTTCATCATCATCATATTCACCATCATCATCATCAGAATCATTAACAGTACCATATTTATGGAATTCAAAAACAGCGCCATTCCCCCATTCATCATACATCTTTCTTCTCGCGATACCTTTCAACGTAGGCGAGTTCTGTGCACTCACTGCAGATGGTTTCTCAGCCTCATCGAAATATCTAACATCAACATCCTGACCAAAATGAACATTTTTGAAAAGCGGAGTAGTTGGCATCGACTTACTATTCATCTGATTCAACTTCAACGACGACTTGACCAATTCTCCTGACTTCTTTCTGACTAGCTTATTCTCGGATATCAACGGTGACATGAGACTGGAACCGGGACTGGGGATATCTATGTGTGGATCGGACCTTGTTCTTCGCTTCTTATGCAAGAATGCCAATGAGAGGGGTTGTTGGACTGGGTTTTCAGGTGATGAAGGAGAGCTCTGGTGTGGATTGATGATTGATGACGTGGAGGACTTCCTTCCTGAAGGAGACGTGTTCACTGACAACGACGGCGTAGACATGGTAGGACTCTTTGTTTGTACTGTTTCTTCCATGGAAGGGTCTAGAGCCGTATCCATGGATGCCACTTTGGCAGTGACGAACACCATTGTGACGCGCTAGACGGAGGCACTGTGTACAGCGTCCTGGTGAGTGTAGAAATACCTAAGCAGAGTGTGTTTCTGGCCGGATGGCTGCACCAGTGGATGGCCCGTGATGAGGTGACTGCAGCCGAAAGAAGGTGTCACTGTGCTCGTGGAAGGAGCTGTTCGCAGTGGGCAGTAGCGGTTGGGCAGGCAGGCAGGCACAGGCACAGTAGCGGCAAGGTCCAGGCGAAACAGTGAGGGTTTTGGTGATGATGATGCAAATTAAACCAAGAGAGAGGAACCCATAAACATTTCAGTATTTTATTTTGATGCTGTTTTTATGACTTGAGAGACTCTCTCTATTCGCTATTGCGCTCGCTGACATAAGCATTATAACATCCCCGATTCTCCGCCTTACTTGAGACTTAGTAATTTGACAAATGGAGAGTCGGAAAGCTACAGTCCTGGTTATAAGCACATATTCATTAGCAAGTAATATCACAGTATTTACACAAAATCACTCAAAGTTGTCGAAGTTCAGCATTCTCACAACACCATTTTCATCACCACTTGCAAAACTGGAATCTCCCAATCCAACACAAGTCACTGGACTAGAGTGTCCAGGGAATGTATGCATACATCTACCACTCTGTAAATCCCAAACCTTCACAAATCTGTCATGTGCACCACTCACGATACGGAAAGTATCTGCTGCAATGTCCCAAATACCTTCGACATGACCAAATTGTGTCCTGACACATTTACCAGTCTTAACATCCCAAAGTTTCACTGTGTTATCTAGTGATGCAGTTAAGATGTATGCAGGGAACTTTCTCGTTTCATCATTCCAATCAACTTCATCAATATCTGAATCTTCTTCATTGATTCCATCTTCATTAGCATTGCCATTGTTTTCATTGTTATTGTTATTGTTATTGTTATTGTTATTGTTTTCATTATTGGTTTCATTATCATTCGTTTCATCATTATTGTTATTAGTTTCTTCACTTTCTTCTTCATAATCCTTCACAAGTTCATAATCTTTACTTAGATTCAATGGTATCACTTTTTGAGCTTGTGCAATATGTCCTTTGAAGACTTTAATACATTTGTTTGTGTTTAAATCCCACATTCTTATGGTAGTATCATCAGATGCACTGAACACAGTGTTACTTTGTGGATGAATCTTGACACAGTTAACACCTTCAGTGTGTCCTCTTAATGCATGGCATGTTCTTGTTTCGACGTTCCAGACCTTCAAGGTAGTATCTGCTGAGCCACTAACAATAGATTTCTTATAAAAATCAACACTTAGGACAGCATCTTGGTGACCTCTATAAGTGGAAATGCATTGACCAGTGTGATAATTCCAAACTTTAATAGTGGAGTCTAATGAACCAGTGATTAATTTTTGATCATCAAAAACTAAGGATCTAACACCTTTTGTATGACTTTCTAAATTTCTTAATAATTTACCTGTTGCAATATCCCAAATCTTAACAGTAGTATCATAAGAACCAGTGAATAAATATTTATGATCATATTTCAATGTCAAAACACCATCAGTATGACCAACAAATTCTTTAATCTTATAAATACCTTTTCTCCAGTTTCTTTCAACTTTGAATCTTTCACTATAGACAGTCTTCCAAGGTCTTGTCTTTCTAACACCATTATTACCAATGGTTTGATTTGACAATCTTCTTCTCTTTTGACCATTCGAAGCAGCTGCGCTATGTGAATTATCAACAGAGACTTCAACAATCTCTCTAGCTCTCTTCATATGCATTAATGGTAAACCCCATCCACAGTTTGGACACTTTCTGTCAATGTGCTGTTCACACATATGATGCCAGACACGATCATCATCTGCCAATCTTTTCCAATTTCTAGAGACCTGGGCTGCGTTACATAAAGATTCACAATCCAAGTAACATAAGATCTTCAAACTCAGTTCAATAGGTAGCGTAGAAATGAAATCAATTCTAATCAGTGATGAGACTTCTTGTGAAATGAATGATAATTGAGGAAAGCAACACTGAGATAAAATACCTTGTAAGATTAAGTTTCTCTGTAATGTATTTGATGCTGCAAAGGTTTGCCAGATTTGATTAATGGATTTCTGGTCTTTGATAGGTAACTTTTCCAAGTTCTGTTGAATCTCATTCATCTTCAGAACGTCCTTCTGCTTATTGCACGTCACCTCCGGGTTGTGTCTGTAGCAGTACTTGTGGTAATTGTCAGCAGGAATTACATCGTTGTTGCTGTTCAAAACATCGATGCTCGAGGAGTTAACAGCACCGATGTTCACCAACACATCATTACCCTCGCCTTTGGTATCATGTGTGGCTCTGGCTGAGGTGTACAGCTCTTCAGTAATGGACACCAGCTGCTCGCTGGTTCTTTCTGGACTGTCACCGCTTCGGCAACTCTTCAATAGATCCATCTTGTTTCTTCTGCAAACAGGAAAGATACACTTTACTAAACTTGAAGAAGTTAAGATTTACAATTCAACAAAAGATGTGACTTTTTAAATATGAAAAAAACAGTTGTGGTTGCCATGACTTTTGTCCTTTGTCCGCTCTGCGATCTCGAGCCACAGTTCAAATTCTTGGGACCAACTTTTTCAGGACAAAAATGTCACCGAAAATGTCGCGAACTCTGGATTTTTTAGTTTGTGAATAGAAACGTCATGTATACTTAAGGTTGTGTCAAACGCATTCTTGATACTATAAGCTGCTTGTCCGTGTCCAATGGTGGGAATTTTATTCAACAATTACAAAGGCTATTGTGTACCGAGAGGGACACATGACCTGCGAGATGAGCAATTAGACGAAATCTTAACTGATGGGTTCGATCTTTTGGATTGGGATTACGGTGAAGAAGAGGGAAGTGTGGAGTCAGATAAGAAGGTTGGGAGGAAAAAGAGAAAGAAAAACGCCAGCTTCTATGAGATTTACAACGATCCAGAAGAGTCCATTTCCATCAACAACGGGAATGACATTTATAATGATGAAAGTAACACCCATATGAATCATGAACCAAGTTTGAAGAACACAGATGAGATTGCCAATGGTAATGGATCGACTGGGAAGAAGTTGACAAAGAGACAACAACGGTTAGCTCAGAAGAACCAAAACAATCAAAAATCTCAAAAGCATCAGAAGAAGACCAAAGGAAAGAACAAGAATGATATTTTGGACTACAATCAACCATCAGATATCAAGAAAGTTAAAGTTTTGAACAGAATCTACTCAGAAATCATAACATTGACCAATAAACCCAAATCAGATGACAAGATTTTGCAATTCTTTGATGTCAGTATCTATAAGGATGACATTGACAATTTGAAAGATGATGAGTGGCTCAATGACAACAATCTGTCCTTTATCTATGAATGTTTGGAACGATATCTATTAAACAAACATTCCAAGTTGGTATCAGGGTCCGTATTCCTAGTCAGACCATCAATGGTCTACCTATTAGCACAATTCCCTAATCCAGTTGAATTGAAAGGTGTGATACCATCGTTAGAATCGTCATCAGCAAGATTCATCTTCCTTCCCATCAATGACAATGATGATATTGAAACACCCGAATCTGGATCACATTGGTCGCTGGTTGCGATTAGTCTGCTGGATAACACGGCTTATGTCTATGACACATTGGAACGCGCCAATGAAAAGGAGGCATTGGCTGTCATTGACAAAGTCTCGAAATATCTGAATAACGGGAAGAAGTTCCATGTCAAGATTATTGAGAATACTCCACAGCAAATCAATGGGAGTGATTGTGGAATAATGGTGTGTCAATTGACTGGGTTCCTGTTATCGAGACTGCTGAATTTAGAACATTTGAAGGACAACTTCATGAACTTCCGGATGGACAATGTCAGGATCAGCGCAGTTGATGGAAGGATCTTTGTGCTGGGTTCCATTTTGAACATACTAAAGCACAAATTGGGAGATAACGAATAATGAATGACGCGTTTTTGGATCCTTTTTGTTACACAATTAGGCCATGTCGGAGTCGCAATTCTTGAGAATCTTGTCATTTTTGTGTAGTAAATCCACCCCTTTTACCGTTCAAAGTCACCACCAGTGTGTAACCATCAGTGTAGATAATGCGTTCTGTTCTGTCAAAGCGACGCATGTCCAAACTGTAGTGCTGTTTGTGGCGTGGGAAAAATGTGGGATTTGTCGCAAATCTTATCAGAAGACAAGACATTGACACAACTTTCAATCACAAGCGTGCTCCAGATAAGGAATCTATGTAAACAAGCATCATGTCATCCTCTTGTTATCTTTAGCTATGCCCTTCCGAATGATGAATCCGAGCCGATTGTGTCATGAGCCGTGTCTGTTTTGCTTTGGACTGTCTCGATTTCGTCATCTTGACTGGAAGCGCCACTTTAATCTAAATTTTACTACGCCACCAATCCCGGGACATGGGACAGTTGATAACCAGAGATAGAGATCTCTGGATCATTGAATCGGTTTGGTGTATAGTTTTAAGTTGTAACGATTCGTAGACTTGTCCAGCGAGTTATTTACTCGAGGTCATTTCAACACTGTTAGGACACACGAAATGGTAGTGGCACTGCGAATTCCGCCTTTTACGAATACGGCACAAGATCGACTTTTTACCAGCCACAGATTTGACACATTTTTTAAAGTTTTTCAACTACAGCTTTTTGTCAAATTCAAATTCCGCACATCTCCTGTGACCGGGACTCGTCTATTCTTCTATAACCTGTATTTTCTATACTCATTAAAACTTCACTAGCATATTCTTATCAACTGCATAAAACTTGGAAATGAGGTAACACGCACCACTGAAAAACATTAGTGAGCCACCATAGTACACTATACAGTACTTGTATGTGTCCATATCACCATGGCCAATGATTGCACCACCGATTGGAATAGCTGCTAATGAACCAAAACTAACAATGGAATACATTGTTCCATAACGTCTACCAAACTCTTCAGTTTTGGAGATTTGACCACAACAAACTGGTAATAACGAAAAAACTGAACCAGTGGAAAAACCCCATAAGGCAGTAAATGCAAACAACGCACCTGTGCTTGCTCCGAATGGTAGCAATGTGATGTATGGGATAGCACCTGATGAAAGTAAGATAACTGCCATGACATTAAATCTCCCTAGTTTATCACTTAAATAACCGGTAATCCAACGACCTGGAATACCTGCTATTTGACCAACAGAAATCAATAAATATGAAGTGGATAAACTCTTCCCTTGAGCTCTAGCATATGATGCAATATAAGTAGCCACAACCAATGCAGAACATTCACCTAATGTACAACCCAACACCACGAATAAATATTTCACATCTTTTAAACCTTTGAAATCAATAACCTTAGCATAACTTAAGAACTTCTGCCATCTCGTACCTTCATATTTTTGATGTGGTAATCTTTCCTTAACGAAGAAAACAGCAGTGAAGTAACAAACACTTGCAAATAACGCGCAGGCTCTCATCGCCCAAGCAAAACCAACTCTATCGTATAAGTCTCTCAACATTAATGGGAAAATAATACCACCAACGGAACCACCTGTTGAAGCAACAGAAACCATAAATCCTCTCTTTCTACTAAAGTAATGAGCAATACATGCAAACACTGGAGAAACTGCTAGTCCACCCCCGACACCAACCAAGATACCAAAACTTAAAATGAATTGCCAGACTTTAGTTGAATTAGCAGCACCTAACATACCAGCAACATTACATGCCCATGATGCCAAAATCAAATCTCTTGCACCATTTCTATCAAAATAAGTACCTGAGAAAATAGATGTTAGAAAGTTGGTGAATAACATGATTGAGAAAATCCATGAGACTGTTGAAGAACTAACATCTTTTAATTGATTTTCTGAAATGTATGTTTCAATGGCACCTAAACTATTGAATAAACCATAAGTATTGACTAACGCCATGAATGAACCAAAGATGACTAAATATGCTTGTTTACCACCTTCCGGGAATTCCAAACCGGCATCTTGCGCAAACATTAAGTTTTCACGATCATCCTCTGCATTGTTACCAATAGTTTCATTTGAAATAACCGATAGGTTATCATTATCTAATTTAGCTGACTTCTTAGATTGATGACGTTGAATTGATTCAACTTTAGAGATTATCTTCTCTAAGTCAGTTACGTTGTTGAGATTATTAACATCATTGATATTATCTAATTGTTGAAAACATGATTCTCTTTCATCTGGAGAGTAAACCGCGGTTCTAGTTGTGTCTAAAGGCGTGTCCATTTACTTTAAAACCTCTCTAATAACAATACCGCTTATACCAAGACTTTCAAACCTTTTAAGAATAAATGGATTGTATTTTCTCGTTGACTAACTAAAATCTTTTTCAGGCCATTCAGTCTCATTTCCCGAATGAGTCAAAATTTTGACAATGAAAATGAAGCAGAACCCTCTGACGTCACATTCATGCTGTTCATCTACATCATCTCAAACGTATTTTAAACAATCATCTATAATACCAGAACTCTATACAAAGTCTAAACACGGCAATTTGAAATCTCCATAACCATGATATCAGCAGCACCTAAAGCTTTCAATTTATCTAAAATATCACCCTTTGAAGCTCTTTCAATCATAGAGGAGACTGAAACCCAACCATCATCGTCAATTGGCGAAACAGTTGGTGCTCTTCTACCAGGAGTAACACCCAGCAAATCAGTCAAGCTTTCTCTTGGTGCATTATAAGTACATAAGACGAATTTTTGAGCGGCCAAGACA
Source organism: Komagataea pratensis (assembly GCA_003707865.2). NCBI lineage: Eukaryota > Fungi > Ascomycota > Saccharomycetes > Phaffomycetales > Wickerhamomycetaceae > Komagataea > Komagataea pratensis. The sequence continues at coordinate 10,960 of PPMA02000019.1, forward strand.
CCTTCGATTCTATTTTTGATCTTTTCAACTAATTTTGGTTCTGATGATGGATGGTTCGACTGGATTAAATAGGCAGAAGTGGTCAAAACGGTATCAATATCGATCAAACCTGCTGCTCTCATAGTTTCACCACTTTCGACTAAATCAACAATAGCATCAGCGACGCCTAATGCACATGATGCTTCAACGGAACCGCCAACGTATTTGATTTTGGTTTTTAATTGTTCACCAGGTTGAACACCTTCTAATTTCTCAAAATATCTTCTTGTTAAAGTAGTGAATGAACTGACAACGTTCTTACCAATTAATTCCTTTGGATCTTTAATTCCACCATTCTTTGGAACTTGAACTTGTAATTTACATTTACCAAATTTCAAATCCAATGCTAACTCAACATCGACTTCTGATTCTTGGACTTGATCAACACCAGTGATACCTAAATCACATCTACCTTCACCAACAAAAGTTGGAATATCAGCAGCTGGTAAGAAGATTAAAGCAATTGGTAAATTTGTAGAAAGTGCGATATCCAATCTATTAGAACGATGGAATTCAACATCTGAACCTTTCAATAATTGAATGGCTTTTTCATAAAGTCTGCCTTCTATTGTAATCGATTGTTAGTATTTCCATCTCTTATGTCCATAACCACATGGGCTGCATGATTCCAAAGCACACATACTCTTTGGGACGGCAAATAATAGTCTGTCTGTTAGGTGGTTCACTAAATCCATATTGGGTGTTCTTCAGTGTGTGGTATTCGACCGTGCTGAGTATTTCTGGGTCGATGTGGTAAATAGTTGAATTCGACAATGCGTCATTGACTCATTACACTAAGATGGAAAAAATCGTCGGTCAAATCCTAGTCACGTGTTGATACCCTCGGAAGTGTTTAAATCCCATCGGAATCTGACGAGATAATGTACAACTTTGAAGCCAACATAGATCGAGATGTGATTTATGAACTACACCTTCATCTTTCTCGATTTGCTTATATTAATAAATGATCTCTAATATTTAATGAAAACACTAACGTCGAATTGAAAAGGTAAGTAAAAGGAAATTAAACGAAGTTTAAATTTTTACCCAACGTATTGAAACACTGCACAGGTACTCTATAAAATCTTGATCAACAAATGAATCAAATACTATATGAATCTCAAATTCATGATCTATCATCTCCAACTTCTTCATCGCCATCATTGTCTTTCATTGAATCACCATCCTCTCCTCCTTTTTGTTCCTTTTTGGCTTGTTCTTTTCTCCAAAATTTCAACAATAAATCAGCATATCTTTGTAATTCCTCAATTTGAATCAATAATCTAAAATCAAGTAATAACAGAAATTGTAATTCCAAATGGTTTAGTTCATCTAACGGTAAACCACCAACTTTAGCATATCTTGAATTTTTATAAAAAATATCACTAAAGAATTTAGAAGCAACTGTTATTCCTGAAATAATCAATCTATGAATATTATAACTATCCATAACAAATAATTGGTTCTCTAATTCTGAAGGATGATGATGATTCGAATTATTATTATTTCCATCATTCTCACTATTATGAAATTGTTCTTCAACTTCACCTTCATTATGATTATTATTGTTGTTATTGTTAACAGTATCACTAACATTTGCTCTCTTGGCAATTCTATCAAAATAAACCAGTAATGTCAGAAAAACTTCATTTGTAACAGGACAATACTTCAAAATTCTACTCAAATATGCATGGATTGAAATAGCTGGAACATTTCTACCATGAAATGCTAAGACATTGGCAGTGAACTTATTTGAATCATGAAATTTGGAAGCATTATGATAATGATGTGGATGTAATGTGTCATTAGCTTCTATTATCTTTTGTAATAGTGCACTCAACATCAATAAAAGATCATCAACTGGATGGTTAACTATATCTAAATGAGCGGATTCATCTGAAATCGGATCATTGGATGTGGTTGGTTCAGGGTTGATTGATGGTTCATTTGGTGTTTGGGAAGGTGTAACAAGATCTGAATTTCCTGAAGGTTGTAAAGTTGGTGAATTCTTCTTTAGTGGCTTCTGGAAATCAACATATCGATTGGTATCTTGACCACCTGAAAATTGAACAGGTTTTGCGGTTTCTTGTATTAGATTTGTTGTAGGTAACGAATTTCTATTAAATTGAGATGCAAATGATGAAAATGATGATGATGAGACAGCAGGTTGATTGTGGACGGATTGAGGATTTGGTTCATAATGATGCTGAAAATGGCTAGGGACTGAGTTTGTGGCTGATGAGTATGAGGATGCAACAACACTTGGGGTATTATGGTAAGGAGTGTATGAGTTCACTATTTCAGATTGTTTGAAATGAGAGGATGTTGTTGGTGGTTGGATTGTGATACTAGAGGATCTGTGCGGTAAGTCTGAATGTGAATATGAAAGACTTTGAGGTTGTTGTTGTTGTTGCCATTGTCCACTCTCTTGAGACACTTTGATTGGAGGTAGTTGGTGAGTTGAGTTTGAAGAAGATGCAAGTTTGGAAGTCAGAAGTGAGGGTCTTGAACCAGTTGCAGTGAAACCAACTGTGTTTGGGGGATTAAAGCTTCCGGTATTATTGTTGCTGCTTTCTACAAAAGAATTTCTCTGAGAAGAACTAGGAGGATCAGCTCTTGGAGAGAATTTTGCATCTGGTGATTGTGATGTGAATGGGTTTCTCAAGTTGTTGAAGTTGTTTACAAAGTGGTGACTGTATGAATTATTCAGGATCTGAGAATGAGTGGAGGTGACAGATGAGGGATAAGGAATCTCCTGCGGCGAGTTCTTGAAGGAGTGCGCAGTCTGAAAGGACTCTGGAGCGAACTGGCTGTTGACGTTTGATGTGCTTGGATTGACTGGCTCACTTGCAGTACCTGACGGGTGCTGGTCGATGTCGTGGCCGGGGATGACTATGGGTTGGGACTGGGACGGGTCGTGGTCCATTGCGAGGGGCTGGTGTTCTGTCGAGAATGTTAGCCCCAGAAACAGGCGGTGGAACGGAAGGTGGGTGCAATCTGGCAGTACTCACAGTGCAACTCGTTCTGATCTGCTCGAACGTGGCTTTGGTGGTGTTGCTGAGTTGAGCTGTGTTACAATAACAATAACAAATGCAAAACTGAAAACGTGATGGGCCTGCCGGGTGACCCCCGAGGTGGATAGAAACCGAAATAATGTGGCACGCTTAACTATGGACGAGCACTGTTTCAAGCACTAGAAGTCAAGCATGTCCACTGCCAGCAAGATTACGCTTGCCGTCACCACAGTAGTCTCGGCTGCCACCGTCGTGTGGGTGCACAAGGTCCAGGAAGAGGAACGTCAGGTGCGTACCACTCGAGTTTAACTGCCTTCACGAGCTGGATACTAACCAGATCACAGGCTCTACACCAAGGCCCTATCAAAGACGCACAAAGAATGGAAGAGAAGGCCCTCAAAAAGAAGCTACTCGCCAACAAAATCGAGCACGAGCACCAGCAGGAGCTGCGGAGACAGTACGAGGCCCTCCAGCCATTGTCCGGTGTCACTGTCACTGCTGATGAACCACCAAAGAAAGACTGATGTCGCACTGTGAAAAATCTGGGTCACGTGCACTCCCTTGTAAATAATCTACACTTACTGTCCCGAGTCAGATACGCGTAGGTCAGATGCGCCGGAGTCAGCCCGCCATTCCGCGAAAACGGTGTGGATTGGGAAGAATTCGCTCCTCTTTTCCAGTAGGCGCGCTGTTTTAGAGTAACATACGCTTATCGGAAGTCTCTCACTCCTGGAAATAATCCTTCTCCACCATGTCCTTTGTCCAGTCCTTCACCCGTGTCGCCAGATCCCCAATTGCCAAATCCTTCGCCATGTCCGCCAGATCACTCGCTACCATTACTCCAGTGCGTATTCCTGCCCAATGAGTCAATCATTGGGCCCACCTTCGTCCTGTCTGGTGACACAACCTTCCTGAGATCACCCGTACTAACTCAATTGCTACCAGGTCCACACTGAAAGAGCTCCTCCAGCTGCTGCTTCATACTCACAAGCCATCAAGGCCAACAACTTCATCTACGTCTCTGGTCAAGTCCCATTGAACGGTAAAGGTGAAAGAGTCGAAGGTACAATTGCTGACAGAGCTGAACAATGTATCCAAAACGTTAAAAACATCTTGGAAGCTGCTGGTTCAGGTTTGGACAGAACTGTTAAGAGTATGTACTTAGATCCATTGATATATCCAGGATAAGTTCTCAATTGACCTCAAACGATTGTTGAGCTACTTTTGGTTGGACATAACTCCACAATTCACTTACTAACTCAACATCAGTCAATATCTTCTTAACCGATATGAATGACTTTGCGGAATTCAACAAAGTCTATGCCAAACATTTCCACACTCACAAACCGGCCAGATCTTGTGTTGCTGTTAAAGAATTGCCATTAGGTGTTGATGTATGTATTTCCCTCTATCACTATAAGATCTGAACTTTATTCCATCTATTCCATTACTAACGTTCACTAGGTTGAAATCGAAGCCGTTGCTCTTGAAAACTAAAGTAATATAGGCAGTGTCCTTTGATACTATCATCATGGTCCTTTAGTTGTTAGATTAGAATCACAACTTCAAAATAAACGAATTGTTATACGATTAGATCCTGATAGTGGCAACTCTTTTTTTTCTATCAACATCCAATAATTGTAATTCCAGTAATCTCAGGGCCCGGCAATCTCTTAGAATTAGGAGACTATATGCGGTGTTGCTGTTATCAGATGTGCCAATCCTGTCAACTAAAATACTCTCATTTTCCAGGGTGCGTATGGTAGGAAACCCTTCCTGTTTATGAATACTCACGTGATCGTCCTTAGGGCAGTCACAGAATTCATTTGTGCGAATCTTGGAAATCCCCCATACAAAATCTCAAAAAGTACCGAAACATCCAAACACCTCGAAGACTCAAACTGAAAAAATCGTCTAGTCTGGAAAAAAAAATACATGCGATAACATACTACTGTCAGTAAAGGATTAACTTTTAAGGACTATATTATTCAAAATGGCTCAAAGAGTTACTTACAGAAGAAGAAATCCATGTATGTTTGAATTACAGAATAGAGAAATCCAGGTTGGAATAACAAAGAAGGAAAATGTGTGTGTCTGTAAGAGTAAAATCCAATGTAATCAAATATCAAAGAATTATTGAATCAGGAGTGGACAAATGAAATTATCATCAATATCAAGAAGATCATGAGGAAAGGAGGAAATTTACTGTGTTCAGAGTATTGTGTTTTTAAGGAGGATCATGTCGTAATTCAGTGTCAAGAAATGTTCATTCATATTTCAAGTATTCATCAACAAGAGCTCACCCAACTGAGAATCCATAATCGTCAATATTATTATTGCAACTATTGCACCCAGAATCATCAGATTATTACAGAATGATCAGAATACTAACGCACTCATGCTGAATGAAATTCAATACTTCATACGACAAAGTACCCATCACCCAAGAATCAATTCAAGCCTTCAAGCACAGAAGCTATCAAGAAAAGTCCAAACGATTGACACGTCAACAATCACACTTCCTACCTTCTGCAGCTAACACGCCATTTTTACTTCAGTTGTATTCCAGGATTTCTCAAATCCATCTAAATTAACTGTTCGTATACTAACACTTACTCCAGACAACACCAAATCCAACAAAATCAGAGTTGTGAAAACTCCAGGTGGTGTTTTACGTGCTCAACACGTCAAAAAAATTGGTACCAGACCAAAATGTGGTGACTGTGGTATTGCTTTACCAGGTATCTCCTCATTGAGACCAAGACAATACGCCAACGTTTCTAAAACTCACAAAACTGTCCAAAGAGCTTACGGTGGTTCAAGATGTGGTAACTGTGTCAAAGAAAGAGTTGTTAGAGCTTTCTTGATTGAAGAACAAAAAATTGTCAAAAGAGTTGTCAAAGAACAAGCTGAAAAAACCAAAAAAGCTGAAAAAAAAGCTTCCAAATCTAAGAAATAAACAACTAGTCTAATGTACGTGATTTGTTAGTTTTGAATAAATGTTTTACATAGGTTAATGATGTGGAGAATCGTAGTGATAAGTTCTGTAAACCTGTACACCTAAATTTCATATAGAAGTGTGTCCCGTAACAAATCAATCGACATTACATAATCACGAAAATCTAGTTGTTTGTTGTTTGAAACCTGAATCAACTTGTTTACAAAAGTGACAAACAATTACCTAACTCCACTCTCAAGTGCTATTTGGAAGAATATTTCGGTACACTTAGTTCTGTGGAGAGACTTATACAGTTTACAGAGACTTATCCTTTTGCACCGCAAGTTTTTGATTACCTGATTGGACCCAATTTGAGAATTTAGCGGCTGTACTGGTTGTTAGAGAACACATCATCCCAACACATCACACTGATTTGCACTCAGATCACAGGTTCAATTGCAGAAGTGAACCTTTTATTTTCACTGACTTGATTCCGACTCGTTGTTGATCCGATTACCATTGCTTTTTTGAAGTTATACCGCTATCGCCATTACATTCCAGCACATTGCCTCCATCAGCTGTTTATAGTTGATTTATCCTGGTTGTTCAAAGACTAAATGCCTTCTCTTTCAAACATAGGATCAATTACGAATCATCGGCAATCAAGCGTTTCCTCCTTTGACTTTGATGATTCTTTAGAGGCTGCATTAGAAGATATTGAGAATAGTGTCAATCCATTTATACCCGAAGACATAGGCAGCATAAGAAGAGATAACACCTCACTAAATACAGATCCAAACGGTATTCCAATGCAAACAATCGGAATCAATCCAAGTTCAAGAAAGGACTCATTTGATGATCTGTTCGGAAACGACAGAACTCCATTGATGACAGATGATAATGATGGACTTATTAACCGAAGAGCTTCACCATGGAACAAATTGAGTTCAATGTTCTATAAGACAAAACAAAATCTGAATGGTTCAAATGTTCAACTGACTGAGAAATATACGGAAAGATCCATCATTCCAAATTTACCAAATAGCAATTATCCATCGAATGCAATTTCAAATGCCAAATATAATCCATTTACATTCATTCCTTTAATTCTGTATGAACAATTCAAGTTCTTCTTTAATTTATACTTTTTACTAGTTGCATTATCTCAGGCTGTTCCAGCTTTGAGGATTGGTTATTTATCATCATATATTGTTCCATTGACATTTGTGTTGGTGGTGACAATGACTAAAGAAGCCATTGATGATATTCAAAGAAGAAGAAGAGATGCTGAAGCTAATAATGAACTGTATGAAGTCATTGGTAAGACCCAGTTAGTTGCCAGTAAGAACTTGCAGGTTGGTGACTTGGTTAAATTGCATAAAGATATTAGAATTCCAGCAGATATGATCTTATTACAATCAAGTGAAGCATCTGGTGAATCATTCATCAAAACTGATCAATTAGATGGTGAAACTGATTGGAAATTGAGAGTTGCATCAAATTTGACTCAGAATTTATCATTGGATGATTTGAATAATGTGAATATTGTTGCATCCGCTCCAAATAAAGCAATTCACTCGTTTCTGGGTAAATTAAACTATGATGGTCATGAAGTTGGTTTAACAATCGATCAAACCTTATGGGCAAATACGGTTTTAGCATCGGGTACAGCTATTGCATGTGTGATATATACTGGTATTGACACAAGACAAGCAATGAACACGACCAAATCAGGTGTCAAGACTGGTTTATTGGAATTGGAAATCAACAAACTTTCAAAAATTTTATGCGTTTGTGTGTTCTTGTTATCGTTTGGTCTGGTTGCTGTTAATGGCTTCAAATCAGATTGGTATGTTGACGTGATGAGATTCTTGATTTTGTTTTCAACAATTATCCCCGTCTCATTAAGAGTTAATTTAGATTTGGCTAAATCAGTCTATTCTTACCAAATTGAACATGATGATACCATCAAAGAAACTATTGTCAGAACAAGTACCATTCCTGAAGATTTAGGTAGAATTGAATACTTGTTATCTGATAAGACAGGTACTTTGACTCAAAATGATATGGAATTGAAGAAGTTACATCTTGGTACTGTTTCTTATGCTGGTGATACGATGGATATTGTTGAAGAATATATCAGTAATAACGTGGTTTATGATTCATCCAAAAGAAAGGCAACTCTAGTTAACAAGAGAGATATGGGTAATAGAATTGTTGATTTGGTTACTACATTAGCATTATGTCATAATGTTACTCCAACTCTAGAATACGGTTCAATCACATATCAAGCTGCTTCACCTGATGAAATTGCTATTGTCAAATTCACTGAATTAGTCGGTTTATCATTGTTTAAGAGAGATCGTCATAACATTACCTTGATCCACAACTCTACTGGACAATACCTAAACTATGAAATCTTACAGGTTTTCCCATTCAACTCAGATACTAAAAGAATGGGTATTGTTATCAAGGACGTTCAAAAGGATGAATTATGGTTCTTAGAAAAAGGTGCTGATACCGTCATGAAACCAATTGTTCAAGCAAATGATTGGTTAGAAGAAGAAACTAATAATATGGCAAGAGAAGGTTTAAGAACATTAGTCATCGCAAGAAAGAGATTAACTGCTAAATCATATGATTTATTCAAATCCAAGTATCAAGAAGCTTCATCTTCAATGATGAATAGAGATGTTGCTATGCAAACTGTTATTAAAACTCATTTAGAAACTGATTTAGAATTGTTAGGTTTAACTGGTGTTGAAGATAAATTACAGAACAATGTTAAATCCTCAATTGAACTGTTGAGAAATGCAGGTATTAAGATCTGGATGTTGACGGGTGATAAAGTTGAAACTGCAAGATGTGTTTCTGTCAGTGCAAGATTGATTTCAAGAGGTCAATATGTTCATACCATCACAAAATTATCTAGAATAGAAAATGCATTAAACGCACTTGATTTTCTGAAGATCAACAAAAACTCATGTCTTTTAATTGATGGTGAATCATTAGCACTTTACTTAAAGCATTTCAGAAATGAGTTTTTTGATGTTGTCGTTGATTTACCTTGTGTCATTGCATGTCGTTGTACACCTCAACAAAAGGCAGATGTTGCACTACTGATCCGTGAAATCACAAACAAGAGAGTTTGTTGTATTGGTGATGGTGGTAACGATGTCAGTATGATCCAATGTGCAGATGTTGGTGTTGGTATTGTTGGTAAAGAAGGTAAACAAGCCTCATTGGCTGCTGATTTCTCAATCACACAATTCTGTCATTTGACTACATTATTATTATGGCATGGTAGAAATAGTTATAAAAGATCAGCCAAATTAGGGCAATTTGTTATCCATAGAGGTTTATTGATTTCTGTTGCACAAGCTATTTTCTCAATTACATCATCATATGAACCGATTGCATTGATTACTGGTTTCTTGATGGTTGGTTATGCTACCTGTTACACAATGATGCCTGTTTTTGCCTTAGTCTTTGATTATGATGTTGAAAGAGAGGTTTGTTTTGTCTTCCCTGAGTTGTACCATGAATTAACATCAGGTAAGTCATTGAGTTATGTAACATTCTTTGTTTGGTGTGCTGTCTCATTATATCAGGGTTCAGTTATTCAGTTATTCTCACAAGGTTTCACCAGTATCAAGGCTGAAGATTTCACAAAGATGGTTGCCTTGTGTTTCACTGGTTTGATTCTTAATGAATTGACTATGGTTGGTATAGAAATTCATACCTGGAGTAAGAAGATGATATTTGCTGAGGTTTTTACATTATTGTTATATGTTGGCTCAGTTCCGCTCTTGTCTGAATACTTTGATTTACAATTCATGACTTCGTTGGATTTCTATTGGCAATTAGTTGTTATTTTATCCACTTCAATCCTACCTATTTGGTTATCTAAGGTCATCTATAAGAGACTATATCCACCGAATTATGCAAAAGTTCAAGGTTATTGATTAGTTAAGATGTTTCAGTCAGTTATATAGTACATGTCATATTGTTTTATGAACAAATCTCCTGTATTAATAATAATCCCATAAAAAGAATTTGTGGACTTGTGTCTCTGTCTAATAAATATTTAATTGGAATTAAAATGTACCAATTTCTAAAAAGGATAGCTGGCATTCATCCAGCCATGTGTGTGCTATGTATAAAACCTATCAATCTCTTAGTTACCTCTAATGACACTCTCATCATCACTATTTTCATCATCGGAACTGTTGTTAGCCATATCTACTTCATTATCAACTTTACGACGTTGAAAATCTTTAGCATGAGCAGTAACAATAGCCTTACTAACATTTTGGAAAACAGTCGAGTTCAAAATAGTACCTCTTCTCTTCATACCAGATTGTTCTTGGTAACCAGTAGAAGCATCAGTTACTGGAGTTGAAACGTTTTCCATATCTGCGTTTGCTTCTAGGTCATTTACTGGATATCTTAAGGAACTTATAGATGCTTGTCTTGACATAACTGAACTACCATCACGAATCAATGTCTCATAAGGTAGTCTGACTTCTCTGGAGGCTCTATAGGAGTGAATGTTAGCAATATGTTCGTTCTCCATTCTGATTAATAACCAAATGAATCTTCTAATGATTTCAGCAACACCAACGAAAAAACTAGTCAATGCAGACTGTTGGATTTGACGACTGAATAGAGCATAGAACACCCATTGGAATCTTAATAACAGGTTTGAAACCATTGCCGCATAGTAAGTCCAACGTGGGAATGTTAGACTACTTCTTAACAATGTCTGATCTTGCATTAATGACCAATCCATGAACACATCCCATAAAGCACTATAGATTGAGTTAATAGTTGCAATCAAGATAAAGATTCCTCTATTAGTTTCAGTTCTATCGATACGATAAACACTCAGCATAACGTAATAACCAATAGAGACACTATATTTGACCATGTTAGCTAAATGAGGGAACCAATCACCAGAATCTGAATAACGTCTTAAACACTGGAGAGTTCTCCAAATTGCAGGTAATGTTGCAAAGAAGCCCATTAATCTTGATCTTGAAGAACCACACACTGGATCACCAATATCAGCATCTTTCCAATGTGTTGCATAGACACAAAAGAAGAATGAAATATTACCCATTGTATAGGTTAAACTGCAAAAGATATCACCTAGGAAGAAATCTTTGAATTCAACAGGGTAGAAACCAGATAATGTTAATCTCCATAGTGTAGAAATTAACCATTTTCTTGATTCTAAGAATAAGATATTGAATGGTAATAAGATGACAATTAAAGCAAAACCAAAGAAAAACCATGGCCAATCTCTGGATGGGATAGCGTTTGGCCAAAAATCATTGAAACTAAACCATCCAAATAATGATAATGCGAAAAGGAAAAATGCAGGTAATAGATGCACTTGTTTTGAATTCAAACAAGTTCTTTGATTGAACTCAAAAATGAACTTATAGTTAACTTTGAACTTTGACCAAATGTAACAATCAATACCAAAGAAAATTGTAATTAAGACCATTAAGAAGAAACCAGCCCAGATTTGTAAAATGAATTTGACTTCTTGAGAGACTGCATCTTCAAGAGTCTTCGTGCCTAAATAGATAGCATATATGAACAAAGGAACGGATAAACCATAGAATAAACCAGAAAGGAATGTGGAAGTGTAAAAAACATCATCTTTCATATCTGAACGTAATTTTTCAACTGCAATCTTTCTATTACCATTTTCAAAATTAGCACTAAATAGATCTTCAACTTTAGGAATCAAATTATCTAAAACATCACTTGATGTGAAAGAACTGGAGTTAACCTTCTCCATATATTTTTCGGACAATGAAGAATTAGTTTTCTTATCAAACTTCTTCACCAACTTTCTAAATGCAGTACGATTCAGCATTCTGTAACCTTTCAATAACTCTAAACCTCTGTAGAATTCCTGGACGGCAGCTTTCAATTGTCTTCGAGCAATGTAATAAGGAATGTCATGTTTATGATGTTCATAATCTCTCATGTGATCTTCGTCTAATGGTCTTGAACGGCCAAACTTGAAATCAGGTAATGATGGAAGTTCATATTTGTTGAACTTGTCCGTGGTTTTAGCAAGACTCTTCTTTATGAGCTCTTCTTTCTGTGTCTTAGCCTTGACTCTAGCTCTCTCGACTCTCAAATGGTACAGTTGATCCTGCAGCAACAAAAACCTCTCAACAGCATGGTCCTCGTTCTCTTTGTAGAACCGTTCGATCTTGTCCAGTTCGAAGTCCAACCACTCGATGAACTCATCCATTCCAGTCTGAGGCGAGCTGTCCATAGGTATGTTTGGCGTCAGAGAGGTTGATCCTCCATTGTAGGACTGTGGATGAAAACTGGAGAGACTTTTGGAGGTGTTTCTTCTGGTGATTCCTGGCTGGAGTCTGTCGTCGTGCCCGTTGGTGGCCGCGGTGGAGATTCTGGCAGCCCGCTGTGCTGTCTCAAGCAAGGGGGTTCTGTCGTCGAACTTGCGCTGGTCCCTGCTTTGGCGGCTCACCTTGCCTGCGCCCTCGTGGACTTCGATGGCTGCTGGTGGCAGTGCGCTGAAGGACTCATCTGATTTGGCGGTGTGCCGGTGATGGTCATTGCCGCTGAAGGTGAAGTGGCTCTTGAAGTCCGGTGTGTTGCTGGTGAAGGTCTTCGCAAGGAAGTTGGGCAAACTGGTCACCTGTTTGATCTTCTTCTTACCCGCCTTGTAGTCGAGATACCTGTCCTTCCATTCGGGAACCAGGTTTTCGTTAAGATATTCTGCGAACTTCATGGTGGTCCCTGTTTATAATTAAGATGAACTGCCCTGGAATGCGCTCTTGGTGGCCCCCACGAATAAAACTAGGCTGATCTGGCAGGAAACAAACAATGGCTAAGAAGAGCGCCAAACGTGGAAAGCCTAAAATCTGGTCTGTTTGAGAAAGTGTCAATGGCCTCACGCTATGAATCACCTGATTTCCGGAATATGTCAAAAAACGCACTAGAAAATTCAAGACAAAAACAAAACGTTTTCGCCAAAAAGTTGATGGAGTGCGCGTATCGGATTTTAATTTTGACATTTTATTAGAATGATTATTGCAATACGAGGATACGTCTGAACAGTGCAGAATAATCAGGTGCGACCAGAATGGCATCAAGAGTCGTTGTGACGGGTATCGGTCTAGTGACGCCACTCGGTGTAGGCAAAAATCACGTCTGGAAACAACTTATTGCTGGAAAATCGGGAATTGTGTCAACCACTACACTTAATGATGATAGGTTCACCGATATCCCATCAAAGACAGTTGGTATTGTTCCAGTGGGTTCAGTATCGGAAGGTAAATGGGACCCAACTGAACATATGGAAAGGATAGAAGCCAGAAGAATGGCTAAGTTTTCTCAATTCGCAATGACTGCTGCTAAAGAAGCCTTGACTGATGCTAATTGGTTACCAAAGACTTTAGAAGATCAAATAGATACTGGTGTTTGTATTGGTTCAGGTATCGGTGGTATCGAAGACTCATTTGAAAACTCTGTTGCATTTGATAATGGTGGTTATAGAAAGATTCAACCTTTATTTGTGCCTAAATTGTTGCCGAATATGGCTGGTGGGTTGATCTCAATTAAATACGGCCTTAAAGGTCCAAACCATTCTGTTTCTACTGCATGTGCTACAGGTAATCATGCAATTGGCGATGCTTTCAGATTCATCAAAGATGGGTATGCTAAAGTGATATTAGCCGGTGCTTCAGAAGCTCCTGTTCATCCACTGGCATTAGCTGGGTTCGCAAGGGCTAAATCGGTCGTTACTAAATACAATGATGATCCAACTCAATCATCAAGACCATTTGATAAAGATAGATCTGGGTTTGTACTTGGTGAAGGTTCCGGTTTGGTTGTTCTTGAAGAGTTAGAACATGCTAAGGCAAGAGGTGCAGAAATATATGCGGAGATTGTCGGTTATGGTTTGTCTGGTGATGGATATCATATTACTGCTCCATCTCCTGAAGGTACGGGTGCTTCAAGAGCAATGGAGCTTGCATTGAGAGGAATTGATAAATCAAAGGTGAACTACGTGAATGCTCATGCTACTTCTACTCCTATCGGTGATAGAGTCGAGAGTCTAGCAATCAAGAACACTTTCAAAGATTCATATAAGGATAGTTTGTTTGTTTCTTCAACTAAAGGTGCAACAGGTCATTTATTAGGTGCTGCTGGTTCAGTCGAGTCAATTTTCACAATCCTAGCAGTCAAAAATGATATAATACCACCAACTTTGAACTTAAACTCACCAGGTGGTGCCCAAGGTGATAAACCTGAAGATTTTGATCTACAATATGTGGCTATCGATGCTCTTGAGAAAAAAGTTAATTATGGTTTGTCTAATAGTTTCGGATTTGGCGGAACAAATGCCTCCTTGGTGTTTAAGAAATACGATGATTAAAACAAATTCTCATTAAACATTGTCATTATTTATTATCATTAATTTTTGTATATATGATTCTAATCGTGCCATTCTTTCTTTTCTTCATAGAATGAATGGAATTATGCTGTATTTTGGTACTTTACCATCTCCATTTTTCTTATAGTATGCCTTTGTCTCAATTGATGAAACTGATAGATTAACAAACACCCAGCTTAATGCTAAGAATGTCGTAAGATTTCTTAATAATGCTAAAATTGAAAGATACATCAAAAGTTCGTCAAAATAATGAGCGCAACAAACAAGTTTGAACAACCCAAATGATGGGATATTATACTTGACCAATTTTGATAAATGCAAATGATTCAAAAATTGTGCTGATGATGCCATAAAGAATAATAAAACTGGTAATATCAACGAATAGTCTATTTCATTGATGGAGTAGTCTATTGATGAAACATTAAGGTCATTGAAATTGGTATTAACTAACAACTGCATACTGAAACTTGCATAGAAAAACAACCCGACCAAATAATGCGATATGTTCATCTTTGATCTTGAGTTCTTGTAATTCATCATCATTAACGTCTCTGCTGTTCTTCTTAACGAATGCCCAACTATTAAAAACACGACTAGTCTTGAGATCTCAACGGGTATATCGCCATACGTACTCTCTTTCAAGAAATCTGTAACAAAGAACTGATAATCATGTATGGTCAACTGGATCAAAGTGAATACGATAGACGATAGCACCAATGATAACACATAGAAATGTGAAAACCAAACCTTGGGTATCTGTAAGCTTAACAACTTATCAATCATCCAAATTCCTCTAGATTTAAACTGCTTCAGTCGCTTAACATCTAAAGTCTTCCCATATTTCAAAAAATCTTTCAACTTTGGATTGAACTTCGCAAGTAAGACACAAACGATCGCAAGCATGAGGCATCCCTGTATCAAATGATCCACCGTTCTGAATAATATCGTGCTATATATCATTCCTTGGGCTATGCTATAGATCTAAAAATAAAAAGATAGAAAATCAAAGATACCTCATTGTTTTTACATTTCTTTAAGTTCCATCTGATTCATGAAAATTGTGAGAAAAAAAATAAGTGTGCCATCGCCTGGAATCGAACCTGGGTTTCATCGGCCACAACGATGTGTACTAACCACTATACTACGATGGCTTAATTTGCGTTTAAAAAGGCGCTGCAGAAATTCGTCAAATTCGCCGACCAA
The DNA here is from genome assembly GCA_003707865.2 of Komagataea pratensis. NCBI lineage: Eukaryota > Fungi > Ascomycota > Saccharomycetes > Phaffomycetales > Wickerhamomycetaceae > Komagataea > Komagataea pratensis. The sequence continues at coordinate 26,603 of PPMA02000019.1, forward strand.
AATTTTAAAAAGTTGATTTCTGCGGTCAAAAAAGAGTTTAGACAAATCACACTACTGGAATAGGTCGTAGACAATATATAGGCCTTCAATAGTGCTCTTTTGAGCTTAATCAGTTGATATTTGAATGTTTTATGAACAAAATTGATGTTTTGGGATTTCTTCGAATTCCAGAAAATCAAGATTCAACAATGAATATCACATCTTATTCCGTTGAAACGGCAGTCAGAATAAAGAGTGTGTTTTGTACCGAGTATAGAACTATTGAGTTATAAAACTTTGTCATTTCTGGTTAGGTTGTGGTCCGAAGGAAACATCAATCAAGAGACCAATAAACTACTGCGAAACCCTGAAATGTATAATGTGTATAATGTATATAGTGCAAATAACAAACAACCTAGCAACCTCTTAAATAACAGAGGATTAACTGACGAAATTTATGATTAAGCCAGTTTACTAATTACTGATCAACCCTTTAAGTTTAATACCTAATCCAATAGCCTGGATGGTGTGGAACTTGCGACCATTATCTTTTGTTTCTTGTTCGGTTTCTTCTTGGAAGCAACAATCAGGAAACCCTTTCTTGTCTGGTTTTAATAATTGTAGATGATCTATAGCAGAAGATGAGATTAATTTCAATGGGGCCCTTATTATGGGATTCATGGGATCTTCTGGTATTCTTGTTGGTGGTGAATCAGAGTATATCTTGAGAACATCGCTTAGTTTAGGGTCTTCTTGAATTGATCCTTCTGTTGATTGTTGATTGTTTATAAGCTTTTCTCTCTTTGGGCTGGTTGTACCCTTACTTGTTGATCTTTTGTGAAACTTCTTAGGTGAAGTGAGCTTCTTTGGTGGTGGTTGGACAGTGGGTTGGTTATTGGATAACTTCCTTCCTGGAACAGACATCTTCAGTTTCTCTGTGATTAAGTCCATGGTGCTTGCAACTGGGATTCATTTTAATAATTTCATTTCAAATCGCCACTTCTGACGTTTAATACCCATTTGTTATCATTTAGTCATTGATGAAGAATAAGCAACACAACTATTCAAATAATCAACACATAAACTTAATAGTACCATCATATTTAGTTAATTTCCGCTCTCTTGGTCTCGCCGGTCTTACCATTTCCAGTATCCCTGGCCTCCAGGACCCTATCAGCCAATCCCAAATCAACAGCTTCTTCAGCAGAAAGGAACCGATCTCTGTCCAACAACTCATGGATGCTCTCCAATGTGGTTCCCTCACGAATATGCTTCTGATAAATCCTATTCAATCTCTCTCTTGTTCTAATGATATGTCTCGCGTGGATCTCAATATCTGATGTCTGACCCTGGAACCCACCACTTGGTTGATGCACCATAATTGTGGTGTTTGGTAAAACGAATCTCTTTCCCTTACTCCCAGCCGCAAGCAAAAGTGGTCCCATTGAGTAAGCATGTCCAATAGCAACTGTTGAGATCTCACATCTGATATACTGCATCGTGTCGTAGATGGCCAGGCCACTAGTGACGTTCCCTCCCGGAGAGTTGATGTAGATGTTGATGGGAGCACTGGACTGTGATTCCAGATAGAGTAGCTGGGCAGTGACATTGGTGGCAAGATGGTCGTCAATGGGGCCAGAGAGGTAGATGATACGTTCTGATAGCAGCTTGGAGAAGACGTCGGTGGTGGAGGCGACTCCTGGTATGAACGGGATGCTTGCTATTCCTCGACGGGGGATGATGGGCAATAGACTGACCTGCTTTGAAAAGGTATGATGTGGAGATCTCTTGAGTATGGAGCTTCGTGATACAAACATTGTGACAGGCTCGGGACTGTTTGTAGTTATGAACTGTTCGGATGTAGTAATGGAAAGTGTTGAGAACGAACTGAAAAGTTCGAAAATCCTGACCAGTGAAAAATCTGGGGAAATTCCTGACACAAACATTTGCGATAACAAAACACTACAATTTCGTAAAAACTAGTTATTAAAATTCATAAATAAGATACGCAAAACTCATTATAGAAACTCAAAGGTGTAGTACAAACATTAACTAAGTCATATTCTTGGTTTTATCAACAATAACTTCAAGTAACCCTTTTTCAGATTCTGGCTTAATATCAGTTTTAGCATCATGTTTCTCAGCTATTTCAAACAAACTGCCTGATCTTGGATAACTATCCTTACCAGTGGTCAACTTGCCGCCACCATGAGATGCGGACGCAGTAGTGTAATTGTTTCCAAGGCTGAATGCTTCAGCTGGTGAACTTGATGCATTGAAGGAACCTGGGATATCGTCTTCATATTGACCAACTAATCTTGATGGTTTCGTGTGGGAACTGTCACCTTGTGTTTTTGTGTCTAAAACATTGTCACCTTTTTCACCAGTGATTGGATTTCTGTTCTTTGATAAATCAATGTTAATATCTTTAGTGCTTAGATTAGAGCCAGTTCCACCTGAAGCTGACGTTTTAGACTTCGATGGTGAAGAATCCTTAGTTGAAGGATATGTCTCTGACGATGATTTAGCTAAAGCAGCTGTGTCTGAACTCTTCTTGGTAATGAATTGACCTATGGTGTGGTCTGATGTGGCACCAGATGCACCTAAGCCAGCAGATTTATCAACTCTTTCCAAGTTTCTTTCTTCAGATTTAGTGGAGCGTCCATTCATAGAAGCAGAGGTAACACCAGTAGAAGTGCTATAAGATTGATTCTTTTCGGTAACATCAGAAGTAGCACCAGAAGCACCACGACCTGCAGATCTTGCAACATCATCCAAATCTTTGTCAGTACCTGAAGTATCAGTGGTCTTGAACTCATCATTAGCTGTCTTAGAGTAATAAGCGGTTGGTACATATCCCGAAGTGTCGGTTAAATCATTGGTTTTCTTGGGAGAGGTGTTGATATTCTTATAAGTATCTTCGACTGAAGAAGCAGGACCTTGGGTGACATTTTGATTAAAACCACCTGAAGAATACTTCTTTTCGGCCGTATCAGCAGCAATCGCGGCAGAATTACCAGGGACGCCTGTCCTGTAACCAACAGTTTCATTGCCATATTCATCTCTATTAACATGTTTACCACCACCGACAGGTAAGACAGTACTCTTATTTTCATATTCAGTTTTTGGTTTCTTCAAAGTTTCAGGGTTTTCACCGGCATGAGTAGCACCTAAGCCAGTATCAGCACCAAAGCCAGTATCAGCACCATCTTTAGAGTACTCGGAACGAGGATCTTGCGCGGAATAACCAGTTGTTCCAACAGCAGCAAGGTTAGTTCTATCAAATTCATCATCAGTAAAGTCTTTGATATCACTAGCATTACCTGAAGAACCAGCAACGGTTCCAGCAGCACCTCCAAAACCTAGACCTGCAACAGTAGCCCATAATCCCTTTGACTCCTCACCAGCAGTCTGATGATCTTCATCACCACAAGAGTAATCTTGATCAGTGTTCCCACCGAAACTATTATCAGTGTTACCATAATCAGAATCAGTAGAAGTTAAACCGGTAGCTTTAGTATTGTCATAAGGAGCAGTAGAATCAGTAGTTAAACCACGAGTACCTGAAGAACCAATATAACCTGAAGATTTTGAATCTTTAGTAACATTGGAAGTTGCACCAGATGCTCCAAAGCCAGCAGCCTCAGCGACTTCATCTAAATCTCTACCCTTCCCTGGATTGTAAGTGGCATCATTACCACCAACATTACTTACATCACTAGTAGCACCATAAGGTTTGTTAACCTCCCCTAATTGAGTAACACCAATGGCTGCTATACCAACACCTGCTGCAGCTGCAGCACCCAAGGCATGACCATTATTGTTGGATCTGGTATTGTCTTCCAAGACGCCATTGTTGTTGGTATTAGCAGAACGAGATAATGTCGTATCACCACCTTGTCTGGTGTAGTCAGAGGTTGCGCCAGCGGCACCAACTCCAGCAGCACCAACTCCAGCAGCATAAACCGCATCATTCATGTTTTCTTCATCGGCAGGAGCTTTCTTCTTTCTTGAGAAGAACCCACGTCTAGTTTTCTTTTGTTCTTTCTCATTAACATAGTTGTTACCATAAGTATCATGGGAGCTTGAATCATAGTGTTCAGAGTGCTTCTTTTTCCGGCTACCCAGACATCCAACACAACTAAACAGGGAACTGAGTCCTAACAAAAACACAGAAGTCCAAACAAAAGCAATCATGGTGGTACCTAGTTTGGTATGTTGACCATCATCTCTGAAAGCATTTCTAGCAATGACATAACCAGCAGTTAACAAAGAAGCAGCTAAAGCAGTGAAGAACAATGCAACATTAGTGAAAACTGAAGTAAACACAGCCAATGAAGTGACATTAGGCAAAAAGAAGCTAACAGCAACTGGTACTAAAGCACATATGGTGAATACCACAGCAATCAATAAGAAAGCCCAACCGGTTCTGGACAAGTAAAAGGTACGTCCATGTCTATTTTGTAACTCTGATGGAACACCTTGGGTAGTACCGAAATTTTGAGCTGGAGACATAGGATAAGCTGGGGCATTGGAGGTACAATCAGTATTCCTACCATTGTTAACACCACAATTGTTATAATTGGTCCATCTGGTAACTGAATGAGCACCTGGAATGTTCTCGGTACCAGCTTCCAACCAATACCATTTACCCAGGACTGAACTAGTGGAAGCACCACAAAGGATGTTGAAAAATAGTAATAAACCTGCACCTAATAGTGCTATCAATGAAATAATATATGGCCAACGCATTCTTGAAGACTTCGTTAATTGATATATCCCGTTATCTCTAAAACATATCAATAACAAGCAAAAGGAAAGATCAATGAGTATATATTTATATTTTGATAGTAGCAATAATCTGTTTTCATGAACTCCATGTTGAAAATTAGCGTTGCGAACATGGTGTGCAGTGAACAAATTAGGTTGCTCCTAACGGTGATTTTCCTCCAGTAAGAAAGGTCTCAGTTGTCTTTTTACAATTGCAGAATTGCTAATTTCACATGCCTGTGGGTGGGCTAACTTGAACAGAATGGTTTTTCGGATGAGACCACTTCGAGTTGTGCATCAGATATGAGGTTCCTATTGACAATCCACCTTGAACCCAAAGTTTCCAGGCTGCATCAGATATATATCTACCAGAGTTATCCACATGCAACTTTCTGGCGTCTGTGTTTGCTGTAATCGGTATTCTTTTCTTTTTCGATTAAAACTTTGTTGCTAGCGCATTTGACATCATAATTCTTCGACCGGGGACACAAGAGCAATTGATCTGAGGAGGTCATCCTAATTTGAGGAACACTGATACATACTGAGATGTCTCACAGATTATAATGAATCATCTCAGAGCAGAGAGCAACAGCACGAAGTTATCATGGACATGTCGAAGTCATGATTTCAATGTGTGTATGCATTATTTGTGGTAGATACTTATGGGATTTGAAAATATGACTAATATATTATGTAATTTTACCGTCGGACTGAGAGAACTTTACCGCCGTAAATAATTTTTTTGTGAATTACAATTCAACTCTAAAAATTGATAAGAATAAACCATCTTATTGGGATAGACAAGAAAAATTTCCAAGCATTTTCTACTTTTGCATGCATTGGAAAGCGTAGTACTAGAACTACTTATTAATAGCAGTTTGAGAGGTTATTGAGGGGTACTTCTGGTGTTATGACAATTTCTTTTGACAAACTCCTAAAACGACATATTTCCTGATTTGGGGCTTTTCAGATTTTCGATTTTTGACACATATCTGTACTTTAAACTTGACAGCGTTGCTGGATTGGTTATACTGTCATTAAGATTGTACAACCTAAAGTGTGTCCAGTGGCCGAAGCATCAGTTTAGGTAGATGGACATTGAATCATGATAAATGCTCATCTATGTGTGATATGGCATACACAGCCGGCTAGAATTAGTGCATTTGCAGATTTACAAACCAGACCAAAATGAGGGGCGACAAGTTGAGATACACCCTACTAACGCCAGAACTAAAATTTATAACGCCTTTTTCCGTTGTTTTGCTGGTGTTTCAATTTTAATATTGATCATTGAGTTACAGTTAAAGAAGGTTTATGATCATCGAAATTGTGTCCGCTTCATTGTCAGTCCTCGGTATTCGTAGTTTGATTGATGGTAGGGTATACTGTGGTATGCATGATTTCTTGGAGATTTTGGGCTACTCGGTCATTGGTACTAGTTCATTGGAATAATCCATTTGAAAGAAGCTTTTGATATGCTTATTGTGTATGGGACATTTTTGGGTCCCTTAACTGCTGTTGTCCTTAATTACTCTTTGATGTACGTCCATTCTCCAATAGATGATTGCCCATGTTCCATCATTTAGTAGCATTTATTGGTTGGGTATTAGGGATTTATTTGAGTCATTGGATCTTTGTTAATCCAAGTTTAAGTGATGCAGGTTGGGTTCTTATGGTAGCTCTACCATCGATATTCTTGATTAGTTTTTTTGGGATACTGGAGGTATTCTCTGGACAGAAGGCAGCCGATGCAAGCTGTACTGTACCTTACAAATGGGATCTTATTAATTTTGAGGAACTCTCCGCCCTACTGGACTCTGGGAGTTTGGAGTAACCAGAGTTTCTTCATTAATTCCAAAACATATCTGGGCATGAACAGAAGTTATTACGCAGATCGGTATAAGTTACATACAAGTCCTAGAACTCGCCTAGCCCAGTTTCGGCTTTATTAGTAGAAGCAAGGTTTTAAAGAGACTCAGACAACACATCAGAGTACTGACAAGCGAGCTCTTGCGAAGCTATGTACTAATTTGAGATATTCTAACCGTGTATGAACAACCCTTTATCAGCCCAACGAAGAAGTTAGTAGGGTGCAATTCTATGCAGAGAAGGTATTGATCTGAATCCTGAAGCTGGACGCCCCTGGAGGCCAGTTCAAACTTCACACTTATTCTATGCAAATAAACCTGCATATTACGTATAGTACAATCTGTCTACATCTGGGTCTTCTCTGGTGCAGTATGCACGAAACTGAATCCTCAAGATTGCAGATACATGGACTAATAGTATATATTTGTTTTCATCCTTGCATGCTCTCCTAAGCTGATGTACGCAGTAGAATTTGAATTGAAGTTGATAAACCTTCTTTTGAACCACATTCCTCATTTTCACTGAAGGTAAGCTCAACTATGGTCTCCTCTGTATATATATAAGACTTGTAATGGCTCTTGAGAAAACAAATGAATCATTCCTCATTTCCCAATGACAGAACAATCATCTCGACAACGAACAAAACTGGCTCATGGGATAGCTTCAGCAAGTGATTCACCAGATCCTCCAGTAGTTAAAGCTAACATTGACTCGGTCACTACTGACAGTTTCCACTACTTGAATGATTTCAGTAAGAAGGATATCTTTGAAGATCCAGGAAGTCTCCTACATGTTCACTATGAGTCCAAGATCCATCCGGGCAGATTCAAAATCAGACAATTCCTGCTGCCATACATCAATCAGATCAGAAACCCCAATTGTTTTGAGCTTGCAGAATAGAGTCAGAACTACCTGGTTGGATTATTACTTCGCATATACTTCATGTTTAGTCACTGATACATTCTATGTCTTGATGTTACCGATTCCTGTATGGTTCGGATATGGAGAATATGGAGAAGTTGCAAGAGATCTAGTTTATATCTTAGGGTATGGTGTCTATACTTCCGGATTCATCAAGGATTTCTGTTGTTTACCACGTCCAAGATCACCACCACTGCATAGGATCACATTGTCTGGTCATGTTGCTAAAGAGTATGGATTTCCTTCATCTCACTCTGTTAATGCTACTGGGGTTTCACTGTTGGTTCTGAATCGAATAATAAAGAACTGGGATTATTTCAATCCACTTACTAGTTGGTGTTTCGTTCTTTTGTTAGGTCTGTATTATTTCAGTTTGATATTAGGTAGACTCTATTGTGGAATGCATGGTCTCATTGATGTTGTGTTCGGCTCAGTATTAGGTGGTCTATCGTACTTGTTTAGAAGCACATTCAAGGAGACATGGGATAACCATATCGTTTATGGTTCAGTTCCTGGTCCTCTGACTTCCATAATACTCAATTGTTTATTAATTCGTTTTCATATCACACCGGTTGATGATTGTCCATGTTTCGATAACTCAGTTGCGATTCTTGGTGTGGTATTAGGGACCGATATTGGTCACTGGATAATTGCAAACTCTCCTGGGACTGGGACAAAGGGAAGCATTAACATACCTTATTCCTTCAAAGAGTTGGATATCCTGAAATCAGTATCAAGACTCCTTCTTGGAGTGTCCTTAGTTGCAGGATGGAAAGCACTGGTAAGCCTTCGCTCATGAAAGGCTTCTGCACCCTGCACAAGTTGTTATTCAAAGATAACACTCACATTGAAAAATTTGAACAAATAGAGAAGGATGTTAACTCCAGGAGAGATATTGTGAATTCCCAGATGTTGATTGAGAATTTGTTGCATCCAACCACCACTGACTCAGTTGGCCCACAGACATCCATTGATAGATACGAACTGGAGCAGTACGCTAAGAATATTAATAGCTTGCATGAAAAGAACAAATTTTTTCTTGTGGTGTGTTCAAGAAGAGGTATGATGCTGAGGTTATTATCAAATTGATAGTCTATTCTGGGATTTCCTTAATGACGATATTAGGATTTGGTTTCGTCACCAGATTGTGTGGTCTTGACTATCAGCCAACCTAGAAAGAGGAAACTCAGATCCCTATGCTGTATTCACAGTCTAATTTTTCTTTTAAATTGTAGTACAGCAGGATTGTGATTCTTCTAGACTCCCGCTTATGCTTTTCCCACTTGAATGCGTCAAATTTTGTGTCATGCAATGTAGGCCTGAACAATGACCAAGCTGTTTCAACTTTCATTTCTCAGGACTAAGATGAAACAGGTAATAAATCCAACTACATCTCACACATGTTTATCAAGTGACACATGAGACCCATTGCCCGAGTCATAGTTAGATCCGATGATGCAGTTCCAGAGCTCTGCAAAATAAACCCGCGCCAGAGAAACTAGACTATTGGCTTGGCTGCCCCATAAAGTCAAAAATCCAGTCACGGCTCGCGACTCACCAGCATCCCACTGCTGCTCTCTTTGCACTGCCATTGGCTACACACAGCCCTCCCAGAGATCACCGCTTCCACTCTGCAGAGAACTCGCAATTTACCCGTATCAATTCCGAAAGAAATCAGCCATGCCACAAGCCCAATTAGTGCCACCGTACACTCCAGTCAACAAACCTGTCAAAGAGACCATCCCATTCGATGGTGCAGACTTCAAGACCACCTTCTGGGTAAGTACCACCACAAATGGTGTCCATTCATCGCAAATATGGGATTAATTGAAACATTGCAGATTCCCTATACGCATGAGGTGCATCTTAACTTCTACGTTCCTAGAAATGAATGAAACTAACACACGAAAATTAGCCTGTTCCAGAAGGTACTTCAACCATGGGACGAATCGTCTTCCTTCATGGGTTTTCAGAATATGATGCCGTTTATGTTCGTTTATTCGATGATTTGAGCAGTGAAGGTTATGAAGTTTTCTTTTTTGATCAGAGAGGCGCTGGATTAACATCACCTGGGAAATTGAAAGGTATCACTAATGAACATCACACATTTAATGATTTGAACTTTTTTATTGAGAAGAACTTGAAAGAGATTAAAGATAGAGAGGACAATAAGATTTTCTTATTGGGACACTCTATGGGTGGTGGAATTGCTTTGAATTATGGTGTCAATGGGAAATATAAAGACCATCTCAGGGGTATTCTAGTCTCTGGCCCTCTTATTTCATTACATGTGAGTATGCTGACCACTAGTACTTTTGATTGACATTGACTAACGTTGCTCTACAGCCAGGTACCAAACCAAGTGCTATGCTTTTCTCAGTCCTATCATTAGCCATGAAGATTGCGCCAAACTTCAAAATGGATTCAGCTTTGAAACCAGAATATGTCACAAGTGATCCAGAATGGCGTAAATTTACATCAGAAGACCCTGTTGTTGTTCCACTATTGGGTTCTTTGAGACAGATGCATGATTTCATTAAAAGGTATGTGATTTGCTAATATCGATTTATCGGGCCCAAATACTAACGTAGGAATCAGAGGTGAGAAACTGTTGAATCCTTCATATTCTAAGGCTTTCAGTGTTCCTGTTTTCATCCTACATGGTAAAGAAGACAAGATCAATGATCCAGAAGCATCTCAGAACTTCTTTAATTCGATCTCTATTGAGGATAAGAAGTTGAGTTTGGTGGATGATGCTCGTCATGCATTATTCATTGAAAAGGAAGAGATTTATGAGAAAGTGAAGAGTGATTCTCTAGAATGGCTCTCCAAACACTAAGGTCCAATATATTTGAACACATCTGCCATGTTTTTTAAGAGCGAGAACTGCTATTACAGACTATGATGAACATGGCGATGTGCTAATACTAATACTAATACACGACGACTACTTTGATGGTAAACTCCAGCTATTGCGATTATGGTGTGTCTGTACTCAGACCTCTGATCGAAGCGCAATCTATATAATTTCGATTTCCCTCTTTACTTACACCAATCAAAAGAACAGTCCTCTTCAATGGTGCTGATTAAATTGAATTCTTAGATCTTTGCAGATCACCAAACTTTCCAGCTTCATGATCCCTCTAGTTTCTATCCAGTTCTTGATGGTGTCCAAACCAAGGACAGAATTCCCTTTCTTTGATGGATTTTCAGATTTTTATGCTGTTTACGTTCGTCCCTTTGATTACTCTTAACTGTGGAGTGGTTGGATGGAATAATTGTCCTTAGTCCGCCTATTTTATCAAAGATAAGCCACTCCTCCCTTCTGAAACTGTTAATCGAATACGAACAAAAGAACTCACAATAATTTCTAGACCAAAAACCATCATCTACGCCATTTCAGTGATTCTCATGCAAATGTTCCTCAATATGGAAGCTGTTTTGACGAATAGTCCCAATTGGCTTAAATTCATGAATCGTCTGATTCGTGTGGTGATCGATCATGATCAATGTGGAAGATAAAAAGTTGAGTTTGGAGGAGAATGAATTATGACTGTAATGCACCGCATGTGGATGTAATTTTTAAATAACTCGGCAAGGTACTTGAATCCTGATACTCGATTTTGACACGGGCCCCAAGCGGGTCGATCGACGGATCACTTCGAGGCTTGAAAGTTGATGCCTCAGATAATAGATTTGCTGCTCGTGGGTCCTGCAAGACATTACCGAAAACATCCAATGTCCTGGCAGTTATGTAGATTTTTTTTACGTCCAAATTAGAGTTTTTTGGTAAAAAGCCAATATGCAAGATTGACAGTTAACTTGTTTCTTGTATCTCTTGGAACCTTTCACACTTCTTCATTCCAAATACCTCATCTCATTAACACAACAATGTTGGGCCATCTGCCCGAACCCCGTCTCATATCCTTCACCAAGAATGAGAGAGCTATCACTGCCACTGTCTACGTATGTTGAAAGTTCCCCCTTCAGTAGATCAAGGTACATGAATTTTCTAACTAAACATTCCAGGAGAAGAGCCCCAATTCCCAATACCAAGCCAGAGTCCTGATCTTCCCAAATCTTGGTGAAGATAAAGAACTTTATAGTCACCAGATAACGGATTTAACCTCAAAGGGTTATGTCGTCACTTATTACAACAGAGTGGTCCAATACATCGACGTGGAAGATGCTTCGAAAGAATTCAACAGAGCTGTCAAGTTATGTATTGATGAGATGGATACCCAGGGTAAAGCACTACCTAATCATAAACTTCATGTCATTGCTACCGGGCTGGCTGCATCTGAGATCATTTTTGGTGGTGCTGATGGGCATTTCAAGCATCGTGTGAAGAGTGTTATTGCCACTAATCCTTACTTGAGGAAGTTCCCCAATGGTACTTTGAAATGGGTTGGATCAAGATTCAACCTCCAAAATGTGATATCAACCGGGATAACCAATGAGTCATTGACCAGTGATGAGATTTGGTTAGAATACCTGAATAGAAATAAATTCCAGTTTGATGAAGTCGATGCTTTCTATCATAGATATGCTGATCAGACTATCAGGAGACTAAAAAAGAAAAAATATTTGAGGAATTTTACAATCAAAAACATGATTTTATTTCATAGTAGAGAGGACGAATATAGAGAAGTGGAGAGTTTGAAATTGATAGTTGATAACATCGAGATAGAGAATTTCCAACACTTGGAATATCAACATGGTAAAATGAACTTACTATTAGAAAAACCTGAAATCTCAAAAGAACTTATAAGTGATATCCTTCGATGGTTAGAAGCCAATTAAGCATTTTGAATAAGATTCAATAAAAGAATATTTGTAAATAAATAAACACATTACGATCAACATTCAAGAAGTTTCTGTAATGTCATATCTGTACTTTCCCAACCCAACATCATATTACTCAAATCATTAATCCTAATTAATCTTCTAGTTACATTAACCTCTACTTGTTTCTTACTCTTTATGAGCTGCACTAAAGCAGAATAAATCTCACTTGATCTAACATAAGCTTCTTCAATCTCTGTCACTCCCAAAAATTTCAAAATCTGTGATTTCTCAGTTATGGATATTCTTAAAAAATAAGACTCATCTAAATCTTCCATAGTGTGAGCTAATTCACCTCTAATTATTATAGTGATGGGCATGAATTGTGGTGGTGAATTTATATCTGGTTTGATACAAAATTGATTGAGTAATGGTTCCATTTCAACAATGATACCAATCACATTAAAAACTTTACCATCAACCGTATTAATTGAATTCAAAGTCTTTATACGTGATGATGTGATTTTTTGTTTCTTCTTAGGTTGGGTTTGAATTTCTTCCATGAATGGAGAACCATGAGTTCTTGAGATATTTGGGTCACCATCACCTTGAACATGGTTTGGTGTAGATGATGGTAAAGGTACAGAGCTATATCTAGAATCTGAGGGAAGTGAAGAAGAGAGATTGCTTTGGATGTGTTGAGTGCTTCTGAATGCTGGTGTTGCTGGCGTTTGAAGTCCCATTGGCGTTGATGGTCCTTGAAAATGCTGTCTATATGATGGACTTGCCCATGTATTTAGGTATAGTTCAGGTATTGTTTTTAGGAAATTGGTTCTGTGACGAGCAAGGAAAGCATTAGGTAGGTTCTGAACAACATTCTTGAAAACAGGTTTGCTTGAGTGAAAATTAGATGCCTGTACTAGTTTAAGATTCTGTGCTGTTCCTTCAAGAACATGATTGTAAACCTTCAGTTTCAACTTGCACTTGACGAATATACCCAACTCTGTTAAATTATGAGTGACACCACCATTAAGACCCCCATACCCATTTGCTTCTAATTCTTTGAAAAACGGCATCAATTTCTCTCTATATGCGATAATCTGCAGCAGCTTATCCTTACTTATTTGTTCCTGTGTGGATCCAATATAGTTATCAATGGCAAAATCAGTGACAGTTTTTTCATTAGATGTGAAATCAGTGATAAAAAGTTTGGATGGACCATGATCATTTAGTGTCAAGGACACAAGAAGGCCAGTCACATCTCGAAAAATCGGTGAGCTTCCGACCTTCAGTTCTCCAATTGTGCTCTCGACGTCTTCATATGCCGAGAAATGGTATACCATCGTTATTGGTTGGATCTGGTAGTTACGGTTGATTTAAAAAGCTTGAATTTATTTGTTCTTCTTATGTAATGCGTTACGTCAGAGAAGGTGCCATAAAATCAGTTTGAAATGCCCATTATCTTGTTATTTAGAAGAGTTCTAAAAAATAAGGATACCCATAGAACAGATACCCACTTTAAAATAAACTCAAATGGGGCTAGTACTTGTCCAGTTTGACATCTTTGAGAATAATTTACTTTCAGTTCACTTCACGTGACACGGCCCATTTCGTGTCGTTTTCGCGTTTTTCTACTTTTTCTTTCCTCTCGCGTTTGACAACGGTTGATCTGTGTATTGTTTGTTATCCACAATCTGATGGAATGGAACAGGTTCATAACCTCTATGAATTGCGAGATGTCAAGGATCTTAGAATTGAGAAACCACAGCGGATTCGTTTGATTTTGTTGGTTCATTATATCGTGGTTAAAGAAAAAGAGACTACTCAAGACACATTATTGGAATTAACTGATTTCACTAATCCATATAAGGCACAAATTGCGACTTTTGGGATAGATTATGGACATCGGGCAAGTTCAGATGTGAAGGTGCTTAAAGAGAGTTATGGGATCGGTAAATACTTGGACAATGGGAAAGCTGTGTTTGTCAATGTTGAAGCACTGATGTCCAATCATACTCTTGACTTCAAGTATGTTGCAACCAAGTTTGAGATCGTTAATAAAGTTGAGGACCTTCGAGAGTTGGAAGGATCTGATGAATCGAATTTAAGGAAGTTGAAAGAGTTGATACAGAAATTGAAAATAAAGGGGTATTGGAACAATACTAAGAATAAAGAAGATGTTGATTTAATATCAGAAAAGATTTCAGAAATTGAGCAACAGGATGTTTCAAAAACTAGTATATTAGATTCATCAACCCCAGTTAATGTGAACCCACTATTTACTGGTCCTTCCAAGAATTATTCACAAATTGGTTATCAATCACAATTCATTCTTCCTGAAGATTCTTGGATTCCTGATCATGGTGAACTCATCCAGATAAGTGATGATGATTCAGATGATGATTCAGATGATGATTCAGATGATGATTCAGATGATGATTCAGATGATGATGAACAGAGCAAGTCCTCACAAGGGGATAAATCTTTGTCAATGAAGACAGAGTTAGTGAATAACACATTCGATAACATCCCAGAAGAAGATTCACTTGATCGTGAACTTCAAAACCCATCATTAAAGATCGATTCAAGTCTTCCATCAACGACGACCAATGTGAAACAGGAGAATGAACAAGACGCAGTTATTAAAAGTGAAGAAGAGGAAGACTCAGACACAGAGAGCCAGAAAAGTATAACTAGCAGACAACGTGATGCTCAAGAGATTCATCATCATCATCATCAACAACAAGAGCAACATGAAAGAGATGACACATACGCAATTGAGAGCCTTTTACCATTTTGTCGATTTGATATTAATAGCACAATACATTTCACTGGGTTTATAATTGGTGTTGATCCTGCTAATGTCATACCATTTGGACAAACATTTAATTCATTACCAAGTACAACTAATTTCAGAATATTGATATCGAATATTTCACCAACTAAGGGCACTGTATTTGAATTGAACAGGAATTGCCTTGCATTAGATTTCAAGTCAAAGGTTCAGATAATGAAATTTTTTGGATATCATATGTTTGATAGTTTATTGGAGGAGAAACAAAAGAATGTTGAGAAATTGAAGAAGTTGATTAGTGGGAAACAGAAGGAATTGATTGATTTTAAGATAACTAGGAGACGAATTGGTGTAACTTTGGGGTCACAACTCATATGGGAATGCGAAAACAATATCAATGAAATATTGAAACATTTTGAGTAGAAGAGTTAGCATATACATGGACGATACATGTTTCAGTCGATATTTGTAGAAAATGTCATCATAGGAGCTCCAATTCGCGGGCTTTGTTTACTTTTTCACTATGGCGAAAAACTTGACACAAACTTTAGGAAATCTACAAATAACATAGACAACAGATAGCGAAGGAAAACCAAACCCAGCCTCAGTAATATCATCACAATGCCACCTAAGAGTAAGTATATTACTCCCCATAGTATCACGTCGATGGTTAAATACTAACAATGCCACCCATCAGAACCAAAGATCCCATCACATCTATTGAAAAAGATCAAGTCTATGAAACCACCAGCACAGAACAAGCCACTCCCAACCACATATTCCGATTTCTTCGAGCTTGGTATTGAGGAGGAAGAATCTGGAGACAGATGGGTTATTAGTGATTTAACCAAGATGTTACGATTCTATAACAAGGCAATTATTAGTTATGAAAGATCCATTGAATTGAATCCCGAAGTTGACAATTTTGATGCTTGGTTTAATAAAAGTCGATTAAATTTCCAGATCCATTCAACATTGAAGGACGTTAAGTTAGTTGAGTTAGGAAATGTTGATGGATGTGAGAAAGTTATAGGGATTTCGTTGCATGATGTGAGATTGGAACATGAGGGGATCATTAAGAGGTTTAATGATGATGAAAGGATCATCAATTGGGATTTTTATTACGATTATGGATTAGTGCTGATTGAAGTTATTGAGAATGGAGAAGTCAGGGGTGGGTTTGAAGAGTTGGAGAGTGTAGTTGATGTTGGAGTGAGGTTGTTTAATAAGATTATTGATCTGCTGACTGCTGAGTTGGAAGGGTTTCTGTTGAGATTGAATGGAGGAGACATTGATAACGGTGAAGAGCAGGATAATGTGGAAGGTGGAGATGGCGATGAGGCCAAGGAATATACGATGATTGAACAAGTTACTCCCAAGGTAATTTTTGATGCTACTTTGACTACTTTGAAGTTTCTTCAGGTATCTTTTGAATCAACAGAGAATGAATTTCAATTAGAGCATTTGAAGTCGTTATTTAGTGGGTTGTTGAAGAGATGTATTTCGGTTAGAGATGTATTAGTTGGTAAGTTCAACCCTGAGAGCGATGATGTTCATGGGTTGAACCTTTCAAAGCAGGAGATCTTTGAATTTGAGTTAGTTAGACATTCACTTGAGGGTTTATTCATCAGAGAGTTTACAGAGTTGATTAATCACTGGAGTTCATTTGAATATGAATTGGTTGATGATAAGTTTAATAACAGCTCTAGGTATTTATCAGAATCAGATAATTTTCAGACATTCAGAGAAAGATATGTTGATGTTGATGACTTTGAGTTACATTGGGAGATTATCAGTCATATCAATAAATGCCTAAAGACTTCACAAGATTCAATCAAATTAGACCTTCAGATCCAAATCAATAATAAGACATCATTGATTTCTAATAGAGTCAGTAAGAGTGTTGAGATCCTAATCAATAGAGCAGATAATGAATTAAGAAGATTGATGTTTAAGAATTATACTAAAAGTCTAGAAAACAAAGACATTTTAAGAAAAAATGTTACGACATTGTTGAAAAATGGATTAAGTCTCAGTGAAACAAACTGTGGGTTAAGAGAAGTTATCTTGGATAGACTCAAAAGGGAAAAATTAAGAAGGGAGTGTATTGTTAGATTAGTTGTGTTCACGAAGGATAGTTATTCAGAAGAAGATTTGATTCGGAATTTAGGCAAGGAGTATCATATTGATGAGTTTAATGAGTTTAATGAGTTGAAAGAAGTTGATTGTTACAGAGAGTTATGTGATAGATAAGAGATTGGCCATGGGATTGTGGATACGGATAGACAAGAATTGACGGATCTGAGACTTTCCACCAATTGTAATGAATTGAGGGACCAAATTAGAAAGAGACAGAGTCATGGAATGAGGTAAATTCTTTCCCGAGAATTCATTCCGGAGTTTCAGGTACACATGTTTAGTTTCAAATTACGTTTCAAGATTGATTTTTGCAGAAATATCTACTAAGTGCATTGTATGAGTAGTTTGATGGGATGATCGAAGCGGATCCAAACTTCGAAACGAATGAATGGGCTGTTCAGCAATAGGCAAACCTCAAAACAGAAGATACAGTGGTCACCAGTCAAACTAAACACTGCATGTAATAAAAATTGGCTCGGAAGCATTGCATCATCGGCGTGTTCCTACCGGCTCGTGATAAGCGGGTTTCGGTTTCGATGGCGATCTGGGATTACGTCAGCACGCGCTGATAGTGGGCAATTTTCCCCATACTTAACAGAAAGGTGATGCCATCATCAGAGCAAGCCGGGCAGACAGGAAGTGGGAAGGGAAGAGAAACACAGGCTCACAGTGAGCGGGCCTGATATATATATAGGCGGATGCTCCGCCCGTGGGCAGCCTCCAACGTTGCTGCTGTCTCGAATATTAAAAAAGGAGCAAGCCTAGCCCGATCCCCAGACTTTCCTGTCTTTATCAAATCAGCCCCTATCCAAGAACACTAAACTTAGATATATAAAAACAAACTCTTCACCACTAAATAGCCGCCAGCAACCACACAATATCACCACACACAGCCCACCAAAATGGACGTCCTGGAGTACCTCGAGCCCCACCCGGTCCATCCGCCAGCATACAAGCACGCTCACCGTGGGAAAACCCAGCCCGTCCGCTTCCCGGTCTTCGAGCAACCAGAAACCCACCAGCTCCCTGCCTACACACCAGCGGTATACTCCACCACTCTAGTGCTCAGAAAGGTCGAGTGGTTATCGCCCTATGAACCATCCCCTTACCGTTCCTGGAAAGCTCTAGTTATGGAGCTTAACTCCACACAGTTGAACTTCTACGCGGTGGATGATCTTCCACTAATTGGCAAAAACCACCACAGTTCCATCTCTAAGATTAAGTCACGCAAACAACAACAGAATCTAGTGCTTTTCAATCAGGAAGAACACGATTTGGTTCTTGAAGCAGTCCAAAGGTTTCCACAAAAGTACCTATCTGCCAACAACTTGGTTAGATCATACACTTTACAGCACGCTAAAGTCGGCTTACCTGTCGATTACAAGAAGAGAAACTATTGTTTGAGATTCCGTCTAGAGACTGAACAGATTCTAGTTCAATTTTCATGCTTGGATGAAATGATCCGTTGGGCTAACGAGATCTCTACGGGAATCAATGTCTCTTTGGATTTAGAATCAAGACCAATGCCAACTGATAGAAGTGTTCCTAGAAGAAGACGTGGTCCAAGAAGAAATGCATGGGGAAGACCCTCTGGCGGTCATCGTGGCAATGGATCAGGGAACAGAGTCAGAAGTTATTCAGATTCAGAATTGATACGAAGAGAGTTGAGCCCTCCTTTGGTTCTTGGAAGTAACGGGATTGCTCAAGTTAGCAGAAGATCAAGTGTTTCTGGAGGTGGTATTATTAGTAGGATTTTTGGAAGAAGAAAATCAAATACCGATGTTGCTGCTAGTGGCTCTGCTAATATTGGCAAAGTTAACCTTGCCACTGCTAGTGTTCATGCAAAGATTGCACAGTTGGGACAATTACCAGATCAAGGACAAGCTTATAGGTCACATTCCAGAACTACTAGTGATATTGGCCAAAGCGAAGAAGAAGATTATACACTTATAAATGATATACACGATGACGAAGGAGAGGAGGAGGATGAGGAAGAAGAAGAGGAAGATGAAGAAACAGATAGCAATAATGAAATTACTGTCAATGAGGTTGATTTGGAAATCCCAGATTCTGAAGTCCATTCAGTTAGTCAATTACGTGATGAATCTGATGAGGAAGAAGACGAACCATTGCCTTTATTAGAAGAACAAGAATTGCAAGAAACAAGAAATGAAATCCATCAATTATTCAGAAACGATTTCAATAATTTCCATCTTCATGATGATTATGATGATTCTGATTACATCAAATGGAACCCTGATGCTAAATATGTCTCTGAGAGAAAATTGTTAAAGGATGCTATTCGTTGTATCAGAATCTTACCTGATGATGAAACCTGGATTGGGAAAGCAATAATGATTCCTGCAAAACCACCACAATTTGAGACTTGTAATCATGTTAATGGTTCTACTAATGATTCTACTTTGAAACGCAGAAACAAATACATTAAAGAGTTTGTTGTTGGTGTTCAAGGTTTGGTTTCTGTTTAATTCCGAGATTTCTTTTTCAATTCTTTCAATGACTTTATGAATTAATGATGATGATGATAATCTTAACGATTTAATTTGTTACGATCTGATTAGTTCGTTTCTTTTTATATATTCACTACCCTTTGTATAGCTATTTTTGACAATTGCGATACCTTTATGAATTGAAGTCCGTAGTATTCTCACCTACACGCTTTAAAAACCTATAATGCATGTAATATTGATAAATCATTTCTGTATATCACCTTCTGTATCATTTCTCATAAAGAATCTCACCGTCCTTGTTCACACTAATGCTGAATTCTAAATCATCATCTGTTGTCATATCCCAGAACTTGTACAGCATCATGTATGAAAATAAGTTACATAAACTTCCGAAGAATAAGCCATCCAAGTAATGGTTAACACGTTCACAAATCTGCCTTGATAAAGCATAAACCAAGACTTGTCCAACAACAAATGAGATGACTGCTAACGCAATAACACCAACAACCCAATAATTTCTTAGGACAAATAATGCTAATGCCACTTGTGAAATGACATAAATGAATAAGAAAATGGCATTCAACACATAAATAACAATAAATAGGCCTGTTGTATTTGTGCGGTCCAGATTAGAATTTTTAACCCAATCTTGAAATGTTATAATACCAATCAAGAACGACAGTAAACCAATTAATAATGATGAAATTCTAATAAACCATAATGATCTGTTGGTACCATCTTCCCAGAATCTGAAACCTAAGAATCCACAAATCATTAAACACCAACATGAAGCAGAACTTAACCCTAGTTGAATTGCAACAAAATATGGATATGATGCTGAGCCAGGTGGACTAACACCACAATCAACAACTAATGAACAAATAGTTAAAACCAAAAAAATATAATAACAAAACAACATCTCTAATCTACCAATGGCAGTATATTTAGATCTCATATTGTACAATATTACAATCAAAACCAACAATGCTCCGATATTTACAAATGCATTACCAATTTGAAATATCACTGTATTTGCAATTTCAATTGGTCTAGCGTAACATTTTGGTAAGATACCAGCTCTCAGATTCTCCAGAACAAGATTGGACGTAGGAGACACCACTTGGCATAGTGGAAGGGATGTGCCGTTACAAATACCATTGAAATCACCAAATGTCATGATGAAATAACGATATGGGTATGTTTAAGTATGATATGAAACCGTGATATGTGTCTGATTAGAGCTTTGATATAATCAGGAATGCTTGTCAATGTAGTAAGTGTGGAAAAAGGGCACGGTTTAGACGTCTGAATGAGTGAGTATCAACGAACGACTATGTGAGTGTCTTTAAGTGAGTGATTTGATGCGCTTTTCAGCGTGAATTTAATGCAGTTCTCAAATTAAATTTTTTGAAATTTCACAAAAAGACAACATATTTCCATTTTTAGACATTTGAGCCCTAATAAAAACATCATGTGTTTTAATAGAAAATTCACCAGGGCTATATAAAATCACATGACCTTACAGTGGTGTCTGGGTTTAAACTTCATGATGCTGCACCTACCAGTTACTACTTAATCATAGACACAAAATCGATACCAACGAATGACAGAATTTCGCGAACTCCTTAATTTTCAGGGTGACTGGTGTCTGGATGTCGCGCACTCCCAAACTCTGTTGTGGTTTTTTCATTAAAATTGTTAATTTCTAGATTGAAGGAAGTAACAATAGTACAACCACCACAGAAACATTAGTCAAAATGGGTATGTCAAGACGAATGAAACATTTAATACTAGATTGGATTCAAAAAGGGAGGAATATCACATATATCTATCATCAAATTGGAAAGGAGGGCATTATTATCAATGTATTCAAAGTGAAAAATTATGGATTTCAATATTTCAAGATTAGAAACAAGTAATACCATTAAAGATCAATCAATCAATCTTTAAAGAGGTCTATGAATGACGTGAACTATATCAGACATCACCTTCAAGTCTGAACACCCATTAATGAAGTTATCACGTATCACCAATTCTCAAACCGGCCCAAACCTCATTTGAATCCATCTTAGTTTGGACCAACAATGATCAAACAAGACCAACTACTAACAGTAATCTCCAGTTAACGTTCCAAAAACCAGAAAAACCTACTGTAAAGGTAAAGAATGTCGTAAGCACACTCAACACAAAGTTACCCAATACAAAGCTGGTAAAGCCTCATTATTTGCTCAAGGTAAAAGACGTTATGACCGTAAACAATCCGGTTACGGTGGTCAAACCAAACCAGTCTTCCACAAAAAGGCTAAAACTACCAAGAAAGTTGTCTTACGTTTAGAATGTGTTGTCTGTAAAACCAGAGCTCAATTATCATTAAAACGTTGTAAACATTTTGAATTAGGTGGTGACAAAAAACAAAAAGGTCAAGCTTTACAATTTTAGGTTTATTGAAACATTATTACTACCATTGTTATTGTTTGCCGAGGGGGTTTGTATATCATTTAATAGTTACGTTATAAACTGATGTTTTATGTGTAGTCATTTTGAGGTTTCGCTTATATGATACTGCCTGTCAGTCTCGAACCCGTCCGCTCGGATATTCCATTCCGTTTTAAAATTCAAAAACTCGAATCAAAAATCAAAACAATCACTAAAATAAACCAGATCAGAACCACTTAAATTTATCGTTTATTACCCTTTAACGCCCTCACTTGACACCCATTTCCCGTTATTTTGTATAGAGACGATCTGGCACCACAGCATCCGATACTTTTGCTGAGAAATAACGCTAAAGATGTTCAATCAGGACAGCTATAAGCAACAACAACAACAACAACAGCTGTATTCCTCCAATGGCCAAGGCTTTGTCCAACCTCCTGCTCAGTTCAGTGCAAATTATGCCAGACAGCAAGGTTCCCAACAGTCCTTGCAGGAACAGCTATACCAACAGCAGCAACAACAGCAACAACAACAAGAATATTATCAACAACAACAAATGATCCAACAACAGCAACAGCAACAACAACAGCAGTTTATGAATATGAAAAATACTATGCCACCACCAACAACTCCTATGCAGGTTCCATCTACGCCACCAACAGCTTATTCTTCCCAATATGGACGTTCATCTCCTGGTCAACAATATCAAGCTCCTCATAGTCCACAGTTCCATCAACCTCAAGTCCCTTCATCCCCTTCAAGAAGTATCAGAAGTAATAATGCATTGACCCCTGTATTGTCAAACAACTCATCATTGGCTTCAAGATCAAACGTACAGAATTACGAAAGCAATAGTCAAGTTCAACCAATACAGTTAGGTAATAATGGATTAGCTCAGCAACAACCACCACCACAACAGAACAGTAATTATGTTTACTTTGAAAGAAGACCTGATATTTTCAAGAAGCATACGCAGGATAAGGCAGCTGCTGTGAAGTTACGTATTGAAAATTATTATCAAATAAGTGTTACTCATGCCGTTGAAAGAAATCAAAGAAGAGTTGATCTCGAGCATAAATTAGCTACTGAAGAAGGTTCTGAAGAACGTAAGAATAGACAGTTACAATCATTGGGTAGAAAAGAATCACAGTTTTTGAGATTAAGAAGAACTAGATTATCATTAGATGACTTTGAAACTGTTAAAGTCATTGGTAAAGGTGCCTTTGGTGAGGTTAGATTAGTTCAAAAGAAAGATACAGGTAAGATCTATGCCATGAAGACCTTACTGAAATCAGAAATGTACAAGAAGGATCAATTGGCTCATGTTAAAGCTGAAAGAGATGTTCTTGCGGGCGCTGATTCTCCATGGGTTGTCTCATTATACTATTCTTTCCAAGATGCTCAATATCTATACTTGATTATGGAATTCTTACCAGGTGGTGATTTAATGACCATGTTGATTAGGTGGCAAGTGTTCACTGAAGATATAACAAGATTTTATATGGCTGAATGTGTGTTGGCTATTGAAGCTATTCATAAACTTGGTTTTATCCATAGAGACATCAAACCAGATAATATCTTGATTGATATAAGAGGTCACATTAAGTTATCTGATTTCGGTTTGTCTACAGGTTTCCATAAGACACATGATTCAAGTTATTATAAGAAACTGTTACAGCAAGATGACAACAAATTGCCACAACCTCGCCAATTAAATGAACCAGGTTCAAGAAACACAATGATGGTTGACGCTATTCATTTAACCATGTCAAACAGACAACAGATACAGACATGGAGAAAATCAAGAAGATTAATGGCCTATTCGACAGTTGGTACACCAGATTATATCGCTCCCGAAATCTTTGTAAATCAAGGTTATGGTCAAGAATGTGATTGGTGGTCATTAGGTGCCATTATGTTCGAATGTTTGATTGGTTGGCCACCATTTTGTTCTGCAACTCCTCAAGAAACCTATAGAAAGATTCTAAATTTTCAACAGACTTTAGAATTCCCAAATGAGGTTCATTTAAGTCCAGAAGCTGAGAATTTGATTAGAAGGCTATTGACCTCTTCAGAATATAGATTAGGTAGACATGGTGGTGCTGCAGAAATCAAGAACCATCCATTCTTCAAAGGTGTTGATTGGAACACTATTAGAAATGTCGATGCTCCTTTCATTCCAAAGTTGAAATCTATCACCGATACTAGATTCTTCCCAACTGATGACTTAGAGAATGTTCCAGAAAATCCAGCAATCACTAGAGCTGAGAACCAAAGAGAGAATGGTCATGCTGGTAGTGGTGATAGTAAGGAAGACTTACCCTTCATTGGTTACACTTACTCAAGATTCGATTACTTGACCAGAAAGAATGCCATCTGATGTTGTGTTCTTGCAAAAACAAAGAAATAAACATTTTTTATATTTTTCAGAATTATTTTATCTCTCAATCATATAGTACTTTTATTGGATCAGTGTCGTCTTGAATCCATCTTCAAGTATCCGGTGATAAGTAAGAGAATTCTGGTGTCTAGCTAGTTTCTAGTTTCTATGATACTTACGTAAGATTTTTAAATGTAAATAAAAAAATTGTGAAGCCATTTCAAACTCTCTTAAATTTGTCAGACCTTCCAAATACTTAATTGCATTTGCTTTATATCGCTATAAATCATGGTGAAAGTCACACCAGATTTGTTACTGCGCTTGCAGAAGGACCCCGAATCCATTAGAAACATCTGTATTCTGGCACATGTCGATCATGGGAAGACATCATTAAGTGATTCGCTATTAGCAACTAATGGTATTATTTCCCAGAGAATGGCTGGTAAAGTGCGGTATTTGGACTCCAGAGCAGATGAGCAGTTAAGAGGTATCACTATGGAATCATCTGCAATATCTTTATATTTCAGAGTCTTGCATAAACAGGAAGATGGGGAAGTTTTGGCTAAAGAACATTTGATCAATTTAATTGATTCTCCTGGTCATATTGATTTCTCATCAGAGGTCTCTACTGCTTCCAGATTGTGTGATGGTGCAGTTGTTCTTGTGGATGTTGTTGAAGGTGTTTGTTCTCAAACTGTCACGGTGTTAAGGCAATGTTGGATTGATAAATTAAAACCAGTGCTAGTGCTGAATAAGATCGATAGATTGGTTACTGAATTGAAGTTGACACCAACTGAAGCATATTTACACCTAACCAAAGTCATTGAACAAGTCAATTCTGTTATTGGTTCGTTCTTCTCTGGTGAAAGAATGCAGGATGATTACAACTGGAGAGAGAGTCAAGAAAAGAATGAAGGTGCCACTCAAGAGGAATATACCGAGAAAGATGACAAGGATTTATATTTTGATCCTGCGCAGAATAATGTGATATTTGCCAGTGCGGTTGATGGCTGGGGTTTCAATATCAGTCAATTCTCCAGATTTTATGAAACTAAGTTAGGTATTAAAAGGGAGAACTTACAGAAGGTTCTTTGGGGTGATTTCTACCTAGATCCGAAGACTAAGAAAATCATCAGTGGTAAAGGTTTGAAAGGGAGAGCATTGAAACCATTGTTTGTCTCTTTGGTCTTAGAAAACATTTGGAAGATTTACGAAAACATCGTCATTGAAAAGAATGTTGAAGTGTTAGAGAAAATTGTCAAAGCATTAAACATCAAAATATTACCTCGAGACCTAAGATCTAAAGATACCAAAAACTTACTGAATCAAGTAATGGGGCAATGGCTCCCTGTTTCCTCAGCTGTGTTGTTGACAGTGACAGAGAAGATGCCATCACCATTAATCTCACAAGAAGAAAGAATTCCAGCCATTCTGGACTCTGCTCCAAATCATGAATTCATCGATTCCAAGTTGGAACAAGCCATGTTGAAGTGTGACAACAATGGCCCATTGAGTGCTTATGTTTCCAAGATTTTATCAATTCCTGAGAATGAACTACCTAGAAACAGCAGATCTACAATGACCCAAGATGAGATGGCAGAAAGAGGTAGAATAGCTAGAGAATTAGCTGCCAAAGCTGCTGAAGAATTTAAGAGTGAGGCGGATCAATTAGTAGATGGATTGAATAATGTCTCTATCTCCAAGCCACCTGCTGATCCATATGATTTGTTTGAATATGAAGAGGAGGAAGAAGACGCCCAAGAGATTGAACTAATCAAAGAAGAGTTGATCGGATTCGCTAGAGTTTACAGTGGTACCTTAAAAGTTGGCCAACAAGTTAGTGTTCTTCAACCAAAATACGACCCCGCATCACCTAATGAACATATTGAAGTAGCAACAATCACTGAACTATACTTGCTAATGGGTAAAGAGTTAGTCCCATTAGATGAAGTTCCATCTGGTAACATTGCAGGTATTGGTGGTTTAGCTGGTAAATTATTGAAGAATGGTACCTTAGTTGAGCCAGGTATCACTGGTGTTAATTTAGCTGGTATTTCATTAGCTGCTCCACCTATTGTCAGAGTCGCTTTAGAGCCAGTCAATCCTACTCAGATGGATCAATTAGAGAGAGGTCTAGAATTGTTGAATAATGCTGATCCTTGTGTTCAAACGTTCTTAGAAGATAGTGGTGAACATATCTTAGCTACTGCTGGTGAATTACATTTAGAACGTTGTTTGAATGATTTGAAAGAAAGATTCGCTGGTATTGAGATCCAAGTTTCTGAGCCAGTTATTCCTTACAGAGAAACATTCATCAAAAGTTCTGGTATGAATGCCCCAAAGAACCCAGAACTTGGAAGAGGTGTTGTTGAGTTTGAACTTGGTACTGTTTCATTAAGATTTAAAGTGTTACCTCTACCGCCTAAAGCCATTGAGTTCTTGATTGAAAACCAATTGTCAATTCGTAAATTTGTTAATCAAGTCAAAAGACAACGTGATGGGGATGATGAGAAAGATGATGAAAATAATGGTATTGATGATAGAACCGGATTGACAGTCAATAAGATTCTGGATCCTGAAACATTCAAATCAAGATTACAAGAAATACTGAATGAAGATGACAAAGAAACATGGTCTGGCTTAGTTGAACGTATTAGCGCATTTGGTGCTAAACGTGTCGGACCAAATATCTTATTTGATTCAGAAACTGGTTTGATTAGAAGGCTATTCAAAGAATCCGATGAAAAGAGATTCAGATTTGAAAACAGTATCGTTAATGGTTTCCAATTAAGTACTATTAATGGTCCTTTGGCTCATGAGCCAGTTCAAGGTTCTGCTGTTATTATTGAGAAAATTGGAGAGAAAGAAGAAGATGAAGAAACTCAGATCATTCCTAACTTATTAGGTAGATTGATCACAACTACCAGAGATAACATTCATCAAGGTCTATTGGATTGGGCTCCACGTATCATGTTAGCCACTTATACTTGTGATATTCAAGCCTCTGCTGAAGTGTTGGGTAAGGTGTATGCTGTTGTCCAAAAGAGACGTGGTCATATCATCAGTGAAGAGATGAAAGAAGGCACACCATTCTTCCAGATTGTTTCCAAGATTCCAGTTGTTGAAGCTTTTGGGTTCTCCGAAGATATTCGTAAGAAGACTTCAGGTGCTGCTCAGCCTCAATTGGTGTTTTCAGGTTTTGAAGCCATTGATGAAGATCCTTTCTGGGTTCCAACTACAGAGGAAGAGTTAGAACATTTGGGTGAATTTGCAGAACGTGAGAACATTGCCAGAAAGTACGTGACTGGTATTCGTAAGAGAAAAGGGTTGTTCGTCGAAGAGAAGGTTGTCCAGAATGCAGAGAAACAAAGAACCTTGAAGCGTAATTGATCTCAGATCTGATCCTGGTCCCTGGACAATGGTCAATTAATTACATAGAAGAATGCATATTTCATTTCATAGGCCCGATTAAGTCTTGATCCTAGAGAATAAAGTTTAGCACCCGCATACGCGAAAACGCTGATCCAGATTCAAGATTCTCTATCCGTCTGGGTTGATTATGTAATCGAAGTCAGCTGGTTTCAGTTTAGCGACGACATTGGACCCCTAAACAGGTATATGTGTTTCGAACTTCAACTTCGCCGACTCTGGGATCTGGACAACTAAACTGATTACATGCCCTGAAAGCTCAGGATGCTCATCAACAATTCGAGGCTATTTTTTTTGCTGGCTTTCGTCACAACCAACCACCCGTTGCCTCGGAAATAATCACGTAATCATCAGCCCGTTATGCATAATAGTGCATGTATTTTTTCGAATTGAGATATGAACCAACCACCCTCTGCCAGTTATCTTAGGACACCAATGCCAAAGATTCTGAACATTGATTTTACGACCAGGAAAACTACTAGTCTTGGAAATGATCCAGCAGATAAAAGTGACTTTTATAGTTACTCTTTAGGAGAGATGCTGGCTCTGCCTGCCACGCACTATGCAGGTCATAAGTATGGTTCAAGAGATGGAGTGTTACTTCCAGAGAAAGTTATATAAAGGACGGTCTCCTCTTCATTCGATTTTAAGTTCGACATCTTCCAGTTCTCGTTCATCAAGTCTTTTCACAGATAAGTTCCACACATACAACTTACCAACAGTTCTCATAAGGCAACGTTTTCACAGAGTTATATCCAACTTTAGTCATTCTTTTACAATAAAGCACTCTTAACTTCCAACTATCGTCTTTCATTCGTTAGGTGCTCACCAACTATTATTCACTCTTTACTCACGATTGTTCCAATCAATCGCTGTTCAGCACACACACAGAGACAAGCTAATCCAATTTAACTTTGCAAGCAGATTACTCAAGCAGAAATGTTCTTTATTAAATCATTAGCCACAGTCGCCATTTTGGCTTTAACTCAAGCTGCTCCAGTCCCATTTGCCCAACCAGAAGCTAAAAATGTCTTTAGTTATGATGTTATCAATGTTGATGGTTCCAACTTTAAACCAACCTCAAGTTTAGTTGAGCTTGAAAAGAGAGCCACCGTTACTGAAACCATTGGCTACACTTCAACTTCAACCTCTATTGTTAAAGGTAAAAAGAGAACTGTTTGGGTCACTGCTAATGATGAACAAACAACTGCTGCTCCAGAGGTCACTGCTATTGCTCCAGTCCAAAACAAAGATATTTCTAATGATTTAACTGTCATTGGTGGTACTACCTACAGAGTTTCAAAAGTCATCAGTACTATTATACCAGCAAGAACCATCACTTACACTTCCACTTATACCTCAACTTACACTAGAACTGTTGATGGTGTGGTTGTAACTGGTGTTGAGGAAATTGTTTCATCCTCGATTCAAGAAATTGCTCCAACCACTGCTGCTGTTTCTGCTACTGAAATTAGTACTATTGCTGCTGAAACTTCTGAACAAACTTCTTTTACTTCATCAACAACTTCAATAGCTGAACCAACC
>PPMA02000019.1:56220-93389 GCA_003707865.2 Komagataea pratensis
GCTCCAGCAAGTTCAAGTTCAAGTTCAAGTTCAAGTTCAAGTTCAAGTTCAAGTTCAAGTTCAAGTTCAAGCACCAGTACCAGCACCAGTACCAGCTCAAGTTCAAGTCTAAGTCTAAGTCTAAGTTCAAGTTCAAGTTCAAGTTCAAGTTCAAGTTCAAGTTCAAGTTCAAGTTCAAGTTCAAGTTCAAGTTCAAGTTCAAGTTCAAGTTCAAGTTCAAGTTCAAGTTCAAGTTCAAGTTCAAGTTCAAGTTCAAGTTCAAGTTCAAGTTCAAGTTCAAGTTCAAGTTCAAGTTCAAGTTCAAGTTCAAGTTCAAACTCAAGCTCAAGCCCAAGCTCGAGCAGCTCATCTCAAACCGCAACTTCAACAACTGAACAAACTACCACTTCATCTTCATCGACTTCATCAACCATCACAGCAGCTCCAGAGACTTCTTCAAGTTTTGAGTCAGGTACTCCATACACCACTATTACTAATGATGGTGTCTGTGAAATTTACTACGATGATGGTGAAGATGATATCACTTACGTCAGTGGTACTGATGCCTTGAGTGCATCTTCAACTACAACTATTACTAACATAGTATATGAGACCATCTCATTGAATTAAGATGTCCTATTCATGCTTTTGTGCTTAGTTGAAAATACCATTTTATGACGTTATGAACCTCTTTTTTTTACCGTATTTGATTTTTTACTTTGACAGTTGTTGTTGGTTTTGATCTTATTATTATGTGGGTTATATATTGATTTTATACTACCTTTTTGAAGGGTCTTGTTGTCTGTTACTTATTCTTGTTATTTGATTCACTTGAGTGAAATACAGTAATGTGTGATTGTTGATGATGAAGATTTTGAAATGATACGATGCCACTTTTCTTTGATATGGTTGTCAAACACTCATGGATATGAGACTTTGATTAGTTCTTTCATATCTTGATATCTTGATGAACTTATTTACTTTTCTACTCGAGTTTATAGAGACTTTTTGATCTTTTGATCTCCTTTTTAATCTGTTATATAGTTATAAATCTGATTCAAATGTAGTATCATATCAAGTGCTATACGTTAATAGAATGCACTAGCATTCAAAGAACTACTATCAAACCCTCTTGAATTACCTGTAGTCTTCTTTGTTTCATGATCTCTCAAGACCAAAGACATACACGTCAAGACCAACGTAACTTCAGGAACGTTCAAAATACTGTTTTGTTCATCAAACACATCTCCATTATCACCAGCACTAGAATTATTATTAGCAGTATTACTTTCATCATCATTATTATTAGCATCCCCTTCATTATTGTGTTGAGCAGTATCTTCGAGTCTGGTCACTTTCACTTCGAGTAGTTTCACATCCCCGTTTGACTTGAAGACGATCTTCTGTGGAATCTTATGCATCATTGATTGTTCTTTGTTCTTTTTAGTGCAAGCATCACTAAATCTGGCAACTGGTGGGAAACTAGACAAAGAAGCCAATACATCCGAGTAAATACTCTGAAGTAATGCCGTCGATGGCTGATGGTATTCTTCTGATCTTGTTGAACTTGAATCTGAAAATATAGCAGGCATTGATGATGATCTCAACTCATGGTCTAACATACCTGGAGACTCATCATTCATTATCATCAACTTGAAGAAGCCAGAACCTTGAAGTGAGGAAGGCAACGTAGTACCGATCCACCTTAGTCTTGTCTTCTTGTATATGGTATCAACGACTGGTGATTTGGGACTTATCATCAACTTGACTTCAAAGTTTTCTGGGTCTGATGCAACTCTTGTGCCATTTTCTCCAAAGTCTGAATTACCGTTTTGTTGGAACTTCAACGTGTATTGAATACATCCATTTTTAAACAGTTTGAAGTAGACTTTACAATATTCTATCTTGTTGATATTGAAATTCAGTTGCTCAATAACTGCGTTCTGGTCCTTGAGATCATTCAAATTTCGTGGCTTGAATTTGTAGATTATCAACAGTGGTGAATTCTTTTTGAATGCTGAGAAAATAGGTGTAGTGCACTGTAATAATGGCAACCCAAACCCTTTGTATCTGGACTTGAGCAGCTCGACATGGTTGTTCTTTGATCTGTAGGTGGTCTTGAACATTTCCAGAGAAGCTTCTGATGGGAAGACATAAAGACCCTTTTGAAACAGCATTGAAACGATTGGTAATGATCTGATACGGTTAAACTCACTAAAGGAATGTCCCATCACCAAGTCCACAGCAGTGGAATCCGAGCGAGTCGAAAGAACTGACTGGGATCTCACTAACAGCTGAGGATGATTCTGCAGTGGCGTACCAATAACGTAGTTGCTGAGATCATTGGAGATGCTGTTTGCTAGTGTCTCTTCACTATATGTCCGTGGCACATTGGGACGAGTCGACCCTGTGCTATTCAGAGGTGTCTGTCTGGGTCTTTCCTCCTCGTTGTTCGTAGCTGAGGAGCGTCTAGGAATTCTTCGAAGCAGCTGCATGATTTAGGCGACGATGAGATGATTTGGGTATGTGATGAGCAGACATTTTAGTGTGAATTTGACGTTAGACGATAAGCTAACTGCGTCCTATCATAATTCCGGCATAATTCCATCAGTCACGTGAACCAACTTAGTGTTAGTTTTTCGCGTTTGTTTTTGTTTATTGTTTTTTAGTTGAAATTTTTGATTGGTGGCTTTGTTGATTCGAGGAATAAGTTACTGGGATTAAGGAAATAATGAGTGACCAAGTAGAGGAATCTGTTATTGTGGGCACCGCTGAATCGGTTGAAGTTTCTGCTGCTGCGACTGCTGATTTGATTGACGTGCACGATAACGAGTCTACAGATGCTTCCATAGCGAAGACAGAGGAAGAGATAATAACAGACCAGCAAATAGACGCGTTGTTGGAAGAGGTGCAGCAGATCAAGCAGTCAAGTCCTGTGAAGATCAAAGATGTTGATGGAAAGGATGAATCAAATAACTCAGATTTGGCTAAGCTAAGCAATAAACCACTTGAGTCATTGACTGAAGCCAATAATGGAACAGATGCCGAAGTAAAGAACAATGGATCAAAAGGGAACATACCGAAATCAGTCTCTCAGGCTTTATTCGGCGGTGGTTTGAAAGTCACCAAAGTGAGACAACAACAACCAGATCTGAAGTTCATTGGTCTAAAGAAAGAGAACGTTGAATCGAACAAGAAGGTGAAATCGTTACAGTTGAGGTTAAGAGAAGTTGATAACAAGATCGTTAAATTGAATAAAGAGATAAATTATTTGAATGATTTGATTGATAGTGCATCAATCTCGTCTGATTTAATAGAATTGAGGAAATTGAAATCTGCTATTCAGAGACTTGAAGATTTCTTAGATCAGAAACAGAAAGAGAAATATGAAATCGGCATGGTGTTGACAAGAGCCATGCGTAGAAGAATAGACAGTGGCGAAGGTGGTGAATTCTGGGTTAATTAAGAGATCTGGGATACGGATTGTCTTACTGTATAAATATTATGGACATTTTATTCAATTTAGGGTGTTCATGAGATTATACACTCTTTATTACATCCCCATCTATGCTGTAATAATCTAAGTCATTATTGGGTTTAGCTTCCCCATTAGATTCAAATGTTGAACATTCATGATATGCAGGAACGTATAAATGCAGAGTGACAACTGGTTCATTAGTTTGATTCTCCATTTGATGAAGACCAATGTCGTCAGTGATATAAGTAACTGCATCCTTAGGCACTTCAATCTTTCTTTTGAGATCAAGAGCATCCGAGTCCTTGGACTTCTCGAACTGACTTTCATGAAGTGTGCCCTTTAACACTTTAACAAAACAGTTTGAATTTGGATGATTATGAATTTTTGATGTTTTACCTGGCACCCATACCAGCACTAACAAATCTGATACTGGTGATATATGCTCCACCAAATTCCTCGTGTATGATCTTTCGGGGTCACTTAATGCGTATTTCGACCATTGTGATTCCTCAGACTGGTACAGGCGAAGCAGATTCATGGTTGTTCTGACATCGACTTGTTCTCTGGTCTTTATTGGGGATAGAACTGATTTCAGATCGGTGACGAGATTCTGGAAGTCATTCTTCCGGAAAAGGGAGAACTTGTGAGATGAGTATCTTCGTATGGATGCCGGAAGACCTGTTCTAAACATTACTGCGTGGGGATGGTGAAAGAAAGTGGGTGCAAAACTTGGGTTTGTGCTGTCTTTAAATGATAGAAAATTTCGATAGTGTTATCAGACGTACATCAAAGGTCCGATATGAATCCACTGGGCAAATGCGTTCGTGGATATTCGGATTCCAGTGGTGATGAGTACTGCGGGTTCCAGGTCCTGATCAAAAAGATTATTTGAAGCATACTCCTTCTTGAATTGTACCCATACCTCTTCTGTTGATGGAACCCGTCCTGGTACAATAGTTATTACTCATCGCTAAAACATTGAAACACCCCAATCCGGAAATACACCTTAGTAAGCAATATTCGCGAGTTCTGTCTTCGAATTTACTGGAAAAATTCACTAACTGACACTTTAAACTATATTAAGATCAACTACTGTTTCTGCTACTAACGTCCTGCTCTACTATTTTCACGAGTTTTAGAAATACAGCTCCATGGTCACCACACTCAAGGTCGCGAATATTGCTGCGTTGCGCAGGTGCCTAGCGAGACTCGGTCCCAGACAACCCATCGTCAAGAGATGCCTTTATACCCAAAGACCTACCACTAGGCAACGCAAGAGATTGCAGTTTAACAGCAGCAGAACTGCCAATTTCCACTCATCTGCCAGTCTGTTAGTCGCGGACCCATATAAAACACTAGGTGTTGATAAGGACGCCTCTGCTGCCGACATCAAGAAGACATACTACAAATTGGCTAAGAAATACCATCCTGATATCAATAAGGAAGAAGGAGCAGAGGAGAAGTTCCATGACATTCAAGGTGCCTATGAAATCCTATCTGATGCAGAAAAGAAACAACAATACGATCAATTTGGATCAGCCGCATTTGACCAGAACGGAGGTGGAGGTGCTGGTGGTGGTTTTGGAGGTGGTAATCCATTTGGAGGATTTGGAGGCGGAAACCCATTTGGTGGAGCTGGTGGCTTCAGTTCTGGTGGGTTCAATGTCAATTTTGAAGATTTGTTCGGTTCTGCATTCGGTGGAGCTGGTAGACAATCATATGCTACTCAATTCAAAGGTTCCAATGTTGAGATTTTGAAGACTATAAGTTTGAAAGAAGCCGTGTTCGGTATCAAGAACATGAAGATTAATTATTCTGCATTGGAGTCATGTAACAGTTGTAATTCCACTGGTTTGAAGAAAGGTAAGAAGAAGTCAACATGTCCTACTTGTGGAGGTACTGGTTCCCAAGTTCATTACAGTCACGCTGGTTACCAAATGGCTTCTACTTGTTCATCATGTGAAGGTAGTGGTGTCACCATAAACAGCAGTGATGCATGCTCTTCTTGTCATGGCGAAGGTGTTGAAGAGAGTTCCAAATCCACAGAACTGGACTTACCTCCTGGTCTTTTAGATGGTCAAGCATTGCGATTATCTGGTTATGGTGATGCTCCAAGAGTGACATCTGGTCCAGGTATTCAATTAAAGAAGGGTGATTTGAACGTTAGAATTAGAATAAAACCAGATCCAAGATTTACTATCAAGGGTTCAAATATTGTCTATAATGCTGAAATACCTTATACAACTGCTGCCTTGGGTGGTATTGCTGAAATTCCAACTGTTGATGGCCCATCCTTAAGATTAAGAGTTAGTCAAGGTACTGAAACAGGTAGAACTGCTTCTATTTCAGGTAAGGGTTTCCCAATTGGTAACAACATTAATAACCGTGGTGATTTAATTGTCAATTTCAAGGTCAAGGTTCCAAGACCATCATCAGATTCACAGATTGCATTATTGGAAGCGTTAGCCGAACAATTAAATGATACTACTGCCAAGAGAAGTAATGACTGGGGTTCATCAGCAAGTGAAAGCAAGACTAATGAAACAGTTGAGGATTCAAAAGACCATCCTTCAAATATCAAGAAGCTCGAAAATTTCTTGAGTGAAGCATTCAAAAGAATTGTCAACAAGAAAGATGATAAATAATCAAGGTAATTCAGGAAAGTTCATATAATCTGTACATAGTGGTTTTAATGTAAATATATTCATTATTGATTTGTAGAACTGACATCTCTCTCTTGAATTAGGTATATATATTACACTGAATTTTCATGGTATCTTAAAATTAGTCTTCCCCACACAATCATAGACTCTCTTTGGCCTTTTCTAGTGAGTTCAATAGATCAGCACCATCATCACCAGTTTTAACAGTTGCTAAATATGTCTCTATTTTACCTTCTTCAACAACTGGAATCTTGACTAAGTTACCCTTAGTACCAATGATTTCGTATTTGAAATCAGCCAATATTGGAACGTTCAAGATAACTCGGTTTGACCCGTCAGCCCTTACCAAGACTCTTGCCTTCTTAGTTGAGTTATTAACCAAAACTTTCAAGTCACCAAGACCTTTTGATTCATACGTTTTGGTTTCTTTATTGAATTTCTGAATCTTAGAGCGTTTGGTATATAATTGGTCTTCCTCTTCCTCACCTGTCTTTTCTTCAATCTTGTCTTGCAATTTCACAACTGGTTTAAAATCGACTTTTGGTTCTTCTTCATCTGGTTTATCTTCATTATCACCATTTTCCTTATTGGTATCATTAGTGGTGGAATTGTTTGATTGTGCAGGCTTGGAGAAATTAAAATTGAAAGTTGATGCACCACCAAATGATGGAGCAGGTGTGGATGATGATGAACCAAAGCTGAACGCTGGTTTTGTGGAATCCTTACTGGTATCATTATTAGATGATCCAATTGAAAATGATGGGGTTTTTGATGTACTTTCTGCTGGCTTGGCACCAAAGCTGAAATCAAAGGAAGGTTTAGCTGGTACAGATTCAGATTCAGCAGGTTTAGAGCCAAAATTGAAGGTCGGTTTAGCAGCTGAATCACCATTTGTGGATTGTGCAGATGTTTTGAAATTGAAATTCAAAT
Organism: Komagataea pratensis; assembly: GCA_003707865.2. NCBI lineage: Eukaryota > Fungi > Ascomycota > Saccharomycetes > Phaffomycetales > Wickerhamomycetaceae > Komagataea > Komagataea pratensis. Next base: position 63,271 of record PPMA02000019.1, read on the forward strand.
CGGACTTTGGTGCTTCTGTGGTAAATGCAGTGGAACCAAATGAGAAACCAGATGTTGCAGGCTTGGATGGTTCTTCTTCTTCTTTTTTATCACTTTCACCGAATTTAATTGGTTCAGTTGCTTTCCATGTGAAATTATTTGATGCTGGTTTAGATTCTTCCTTGGATTCCTCTTTAGCTTCCTGGGTCACAGGTTTGGTTAATTTGAAAGGATTATCGAATTTCTTATGAGCACCAGTAAATGTGAAAGTTGGACCAGTAGCACTGGAAGATGTTGATTTTGTGGCATCTTTGCTCAATTTGAAGACAGAATCCGAAGTGGTTGGAGGCTTCTCTAATGTGAACTTTGGGCCTTCAACTTTGATATCGTCATCGGAATCATCAGAATCATCGATGTCAATCACTTCTGGGGATGGTTCTTTAGCAACTGGTTTGTCTTGCTTCTGGGTATCTTGTTTATCTCCAAAATTGAAACTTGGGGTAGATGCAGTGGTAGATTCGGTTGATGCGCTATTATTATTATTATTATTAGCTTGACCAAATGAGAATGCTGGTTTGGCAACAGAACCAAAGTTGAAACTTGAAGCAGGAAGTGATTTCTGCTGTTGCGATTCTTCTTCTTGAGGTTGTTTACTTTGTTCAATTTGTTTTAATGGTTCCGGTTTATCTTCATCAATGGTATCAGTTTCAATTTGTTCATAGTACTCAATGTACTTGCGTAATATTGGAGTAAAATTGGACACTGGATCAAGGTTTCTCTGTTGTGTTATCTTATCATAGAAGTTCTCATTCAATGCTCTGATCTTGCTTGGGTTTTCTGAACTCTTGGTAGTTAATGATGATTCAGTGTTATTAGTGGAGACTAATGGACCAGATGCTTGGCCAAATGAGAATGATGGCTTAGATGTAGCAGCAGTAGTTGGTGCAGAACTATTGGAATTCAATGAGCCAAAAGCAGCAAACGGATTTGTCTTTGGTTTGTCTTCCTCTTGAGTCCGATCTTCTGGGTTATAAGGAGCAAATGATGCAAATGGATTTGGTTTGGCACTATCGTCAGGTCCCGAATTAGCAGAACTAGCAGCTGGTTGGAAATTGAAGCCAGAGTTGGAAGCAGGCTTTGGAAAGCTTGGAACTGATCCAGCAGCTCTGCCAGCGAGTCTCGACCTCGGCTTTAATATCTTTCTTTTGGCTAAAACTTCAGCAGAAGCTCTAACCTGTTGTTGTGGTTCATCATCATCATGACCGTTCTCGAACTCGCGAAAGTTCTCTCTAGTGACTTGTTCTTCAGCAGTACGTTTTCCGGACATTTCTGGAAGGTGAACAATATCGACAATTGAGATAGCAGCTCTAAAAGATTAGCAACACTCCTTGAAAGTCTGTTAACTAGCACATTTGTTTTAATTTGTTTATTTTGTTTTTCGTTTCCTCGCTTCGTAAACAGCCCTTGTGCAAACACCCACGTGATCATATCGAGGGCTACAAACTCTTTTTGAAATCGCGAACTTTTCAAATTGTAAGATGTATGGGTTTACTTTCCATCCATCTGCCAGATGCACGTCACAACTTGCTCAGAGTCTGTTTGGCGCGCCTTTTACAAAAATCTTTCAAAATTACACTTTTCAACTGTTTTCAAGTTCTGGTTCGGTACAGCAAAAGGTCAGATTATCAAAGAGTATGTTTGACAATATCACACAAGAGCAATATCAGGTCGCATAGAAAGGGTGGATATCAACATCTGAGAGTTGGAAACATAGTAGAGAATCACATAGTGGCAGTCAAGTACATTTATGTTCACGTCATCAATACAATTTAAAATCAAAAGATCAGCAACATTTATGAACAAGTATTGAACAAGTATCACCAGTAATATATCTGGATATTTTACAATGAATATAATTATTCCATTAGTACATTTTGTTTCATGGGAGGCCCATTATTTTCAGAAGTTCAACGACCCATATGTCAGAATCCACAGAAATATTTTCACTTATAAAAGACTGAACCACCCATCCAAATAATGACTTGATATGCTTTCGTATAATGATCTTAATGAACAATTACTAACAATTAAACAGTGGCTCCAAAAGTTCAACAATCCAAAGCTGCCAAAGCTGCCGCAGCCATGGCTGGTGGTAAGAAATCCAAGAAGAAGTGGTCCAAAGGTAGAGTTAAAGATAAAGCTAAACATGATGTTATCTTAGACCAAGACAAATTCGACAGAATCTTAAAGGAAGTTCCAGGTTTCAAATACATTTCCGTCTCCGTTTTAGTTGATAGATTGAAAGTTGGTGGTTCAATTGCCCGTGTCGCTTTAAGACATTTAGAACGTGAAGGTACCATCAAAGCTGTCTCCACTCACTCTACCCAACAAATCTACACCCGTGCCACTGCTTCTGATTAGAGGAAATGCTGTCTAATAGCTATTACTTTTGATTAATGTACATTGTATAACGAATCTTCATGTAGTGATTTAATGTTTTAAGAAATGGGTAGAACTAGCGATCTGAAAATAGTTTCGGAGTGATTTTTCTTTATCTTTAGATTGTTGGGAAGCTGTACTGCTGATTCCTGGATCCTTCGCAGCTTTAGTTAGATCCATCTCATCCCTTCAAAGTGAGTTCTAAACTTTTAAGCCCTAACTAACTATTCAACAAGTTACCCGGTCTTTTTGGTCGGGCCAAATTTTCGGGTTTTTGTATTTATTCAAAAATTTTCCTGTTTCTTTCAACAAATATAAATTGGAATCAGCAAAATTTGAAAACTAATTCAAAAGGGTATGTCTCAATGAGCACACTAGTCGAAACACACTTCTAGCCGTTTTACACAACCTAGATGATTATACAACTTTATTTATAAACCTCTGAGGAAGTATATGCAGGACACAAAAATATTTAGGAATTCTTCGTTTATGATTTATGGTTCTGTTTGGTTTGGGATTGTGCGTTCATGTTTCTAGTCTTTACCTTCGACATTTTAGCTAACATATTCTAGTATGCCTTATAATCAAGTCATTTATTTGTGACCAATTGTGCTCATTTTCATTTATTGATGAAATCACACATCTTAGATCCCGGTGAAAAAACAGTGTGCCATGGATAAAACATGCATCACCATCTGACTTCTTTATTATGAGCACATTTTGTGGCATGGATGCGACTGCAATGATTCACAGGTTCATTGGACTAACATAAGTTACAGCTAGAATGTTACTTCTTTAATCATTTTCTCATGTATTAATTTCCAAGTGTAAGTTTTTAATATCAACATTGACACTATTTTGTTATTTTCATTGAATTGATTGTTTTTCTGATGATAAACCTTTATTTCAGTTCTGCTTCTGAGAAGACATGAAGATACCGTTTTACCAAAAACACATATCTGATATTGAAACAATCATGGATTTGAATTGACAATAGTGATCAATGTGTTCCATTTCATAGTGCATCTAACTAACTTTATTATAGAATTGTTTACGCTCTTTGATTATCTCAATGCATGTTTTCCATTCTGTTGAATTTACAATTGTAGTTACTATTCTCTTGCGCCTACACTATATCAGGAGGTATATGCTCAGTATTAATTGTACATGTTAAATGACAATTAGAGGGTGAATCAAGCCATCTCATAATTATTGTTTAGTCTCAGATGGCTTTTGGGTAACCACTTCCTTCTTCAGATCGCCGGTGATATCTTCAGCTGCCTGAACCAATTTTTCATTAACTCCAGGCTCATCCACCTCACTAATGACACCATTTCTTTTAGAACTGACATTGTCAACCGGACCAGTACTAGCACTAGTGATCACATTACCGGAACCTGCCTGTCTGCGTGTAGATTCTAAACCAGCTTTAGTATTGACGCCATAAACAGCAGCACCAAATCCAGCACCAGCAGCTTCAGTGGCAGCTAATACACCAGCTTTGAAGTTTTGATCATATGTCTTCTGCTTTGTCTCAGCAACTCCAACTGGTGCCTTCTTACCAACTTCGTCTATTTTCACAGAATCAGTGGTGTCTAGTTTGATACCGGCTTGTCTATCTTTGACAAGCTTTGAATCTGGACCGATTATTTGATAGTTTTCAGTTGCACCAACAACCTTCTTCTCTTTTGGTTCATTGGTTGAAAGCGGTTGAATAATTGGTTCTTCAGGTAGATCTTCTTGAATGACTTTCTTCGTTTGCTTTCTTCTGAATTCGATAAAGTTCTTAAGTTTTTGCCATTTTGCCCTAATTTCTGGTTTTTGTTTAACCATGATCTTATCATCAATGAAATGAACAACCTTCAGAATGTAAACTTGTGTATATGGTGAGAAATTGATTCTTAACCAATAGAATGCAAGGTAGACAATCAATGCAAAACCAGAACTTCCCTTGAATAACAATGTGTCAATTACCAATGCAATAATGACAAAGATCTCACTTAGTGAAATAATATCACTCAATTGATTTTGGAATTTAAGGAAGAGCTTGACATTGAAGTGAGATGAGATTTGTAATAAGGAAACAATATAGTAGGGAAACAATTTAAAGGCAGATGGTCTTAACACCAACCAAACAGCCCCCAATAATAAATTCTGAAAATTTTCCGTTGCTAATAATGTTGGATAATCTGGTGCACTTGGACCAAATGTAGTTAAAACAGTAACGGAATAACTCAGCAAGACACCAATGAAACTTAATCTGTAACATATTCTAGGGGTCCAATACCACCCTCTCAAAATCCATCTTAAGAAGTAAAAAATGAGATAGATGAACCCAAAAAATAGTGTCAAACCATGACCTGCTAACCATGTGTACTTCCTGACAGGAAATGGAGGTTTAGCCTTCTTAACAAGGACTTTTCTAGTCTTGATGGCACCTTTTCTGGCAGGCTGGGCCTCAGGGGATGATGGATCCAATGGTTCAGCAGCAGCCATTTTAAATCTAGTAAGAATAAATCAACCAACAAAGCAATTGATGAATAATTCTCACTTCTCCAATTGATGTTTTTGTTATTGCTCTCATGCTGAATTTCAGGTTGCTGTTGCGCATACCGATATGAGCGACAGCAGCCAGTGGAACTAACCGCTAAGCCTATCACGTGCAAGGCACTTCGCGAACCTCGCTTGAAGCGGTGAATTTCCTAAATTGGGTGTTTCTTCATGTTGACACGAAAAGTTTGGCATTTTTTCAACCAGCGCCAAAAAAGTCTTAAAAAATCAAACCAGAATTCGCGGAATTGTTTTTGTTGGATCGATCTTCTGGTTAGGCCACGTCGCTGACATCAACGGAATGTGAGTGGATCAAACAGGTGTCATTGGAGGAGTCATCCGGGTAGAGTCGACAAAACTAGCAGCTTGATCTCAGAACACTGATGGGAGTAGCACCTAGCGACGTCCATATAACTGCAGGTCGCTACAATACCAGGGAAACTTAGTATCACGTTGCTTACATAAGCAGCACTCCAACAAAAGGCCCAACATAAACTCGCATGCCCAAAAGGTTTGATGCGATGGGAAATATGATGCGCCTACCAATTCGGCAGACTGGCATCACCAACACAAAATCCATTGCACCAACAAATTTCTCTCTGGTTTACTATAATTGTCACCAGTTCGCATATTCGTTGCTTCAATTGCTGTCTCTTGTCTCCTCGCTGTTCCTAACTGCTGCTGCTCTTCGTTGTCGTTTCACACACCACACCACAAAACGTCACGTCAACCTCTGATCAACAACACTATACGAACACATTCTGACTTATAATTTCAATTACAATGACAGGCGCCTTCACTCCAAAACACAGCAACTCCTCTTTGAGACCATTGACCTTGTCTCACGGCTCTCTTGAGTACACTCTGTTGGTGTCCACCGACCTCCTATTCGTTGCCTCAGATCTCAAAGAACAGTTTGAGAAATCACTACCAGAAGTCACTGAAGGTTTCGCTGGCGAAGATGAACCAAGTTCCCCAGCTGAGTTGCTATCCAAGTTCCTCGGTTTCATTGCCGGTTTGATTGATCCAAACTTATCTGGTAAATTCAACCAAGTCCTAGCATTGGTCTTCTCAGAATTCGAAAATACCTTCTTGAAAGGAAATGATGTTCATGCCTTTGCTTCAAACTTATTAAATAGTGAAGATTACCCAACCACCTTGGAAAAAGTCAAGAGTTTGATCAAAAACTACTTCAGTGCTCACATTATTACTGAGAAACGTTCAGCCCGTCACAGTTCTGCTTTATTGAGATCTGTCTTGAGCGATGAAGCTAAATTGGTTGCCATCTTTGGTGGTCAAGGTAACACTGATGACTACTTTGAAGAATTGAGAGACTTGTACAAGATTTACAATGGTTTAGTCTCAGATGTTATCAGAGCTGCTGCTAACAAATTGAATGAATTAGTTAGATCCACACCAGACACTGAAAAGATCTACACTCAAGGTTTTGATTTAATCTCATGGTTAGAAAATGAAGAAGTTACTCCATCTACTGAATACTTGTTATCTATCCCAGTTTCTTGTCCATTAATTTGTGTCATCCAATTGGCCCACTACGCTGTTACCTCAAGAGTTTTAGGTTTAACTCCAGGTGAATTCAGAGAACACTTATCCGGTGCTACTGGTCATTCTCAAGGTTTGCCAACTGCTTTAGCTATTGCTGAAGCTGATTCATGGGAATCATTCTTCTCCACTTTAGACAAAACCGTGACCTTCTTATTCTACATTGGTGTTAGATGCTCTCAAGTTTATCCAAACACTGCTTTACCACCTTCAATCTTACAAGATTCCATTGAAAACTCTGAAGGTCAACCATATCCAATGTTATCAGTTAGAGATTTATCTGTTAAACAAGTTCAAAAATTCATTGATCAAACCAATGGCCATTTACCAAAAGAAAAACACATTGCTATTTCTTTGATTAACGGTGCCAGAAACTTGGTTGTTTCAGGTCCACCACAATCCTTATATGGTCTGAACTTACAATTGAGAAAGGCTAAAGCTCCATCTGGTTTAGACCAAGCTAGAATCCCATTCTCAGAAAGAAAGTTAAAATTCTCAAACAGATTCTTACCAATCACATCACCATTCCATTCCCATTTATTGAGTGAAGCTTATGAATTAGTCAAAGAAGATATGATCAATGCTGGTTTAGAATATAAGCAATCCGATTTGAAGATTCCAGTCTATGATACTTTTGATGGTAAAGATTTAAGATCATTCAGCGGTTCAGTTATCGAAAGATTGAACAAATTGATCTGTACCTTACCTGTTAACTGGGAAGAAGCTACTCAATTCACGGCTACCCATATCTTAGATTTTGGTCCAGGTGGTTCTTCTGGTTTAGGTGTTTTAACTCACCGTAACAAAGATGGTACTGGTGTTAGAATCATTATTGCTGGTGCTTTGGATAACTCCAATGATGATGAATTTGGTTTCAAACAAGAAATCTTTGATATCAACTCTGAGAACGTCAAATTCGCTCAAAATTGGTTAGAAGAATATAAACCAAAATTAGTTAAGACTAAAGCTGGTAAAGTTTATGTTGATACTAAATTCTCCAGATTATTGGGTAAGGCTCCAATTTTAGTTCCAGGTATGACTCCAACCACTGTTCATCCAGACTTTGTTGCTGCTACTTTGAACTCTGGTTATCACATTGAAATTGCTGGTGGTGGTTACTTTGATCCAAGAAGTTTCACCAAAGCTTTGGACAGAGTTGTTGAACAGATTGAACCAGGTACTGGTATTGGTATTAACTTCATTTACGTTAATCCAAGAATGTTACAATGGGGTATTCCATTGATCAAAGAGTTAAGAGAAAAGGGTTACCCAATTCAATCTTTAACCATTGGTGCTGGTGTTCCATCATTAGAAGTGGCTACCGAATATATTGAAACTTTAGGTTTAACTCACTTAGGTTTGAAACCGGGTTCAATTGATTCTATTTCTCAAGCTATTTCAATTGCTAAAGCTCATCCAAACTTCCCAATTGTGTTACAATGGACTGGTGGTCGTGGTGGTGGTCATCATTCTTTCGAAGATTTCCATCAACCTATCTTACAAATGTATTCTAAGATTAGAAGGTACTCCAACATTTCATTGATTGCTGGTTCTGGGTTTGGTTCTGCTGAAGATACCTATCCATACTTAACTGGTGAATGGTCAACCCAATTTAACTATCCACCAATGCCATTTGATGGTGTTTTAACTGGTTCAAGAGTTATGGTCGCTAAAGAAGCTTTCACTTCTCCAGCTGCTAAGCAAGCTATTGCTGATGCTCCAGGTGTTCCAGATTCTGAATGGGAACAAACTTACAAGAAACCAACTGGTGGTATTGTTACTGTTAGATCAGAAATGGGTGAACCAATCCATAAATTAGCTACTAGAGGTGTCTTGTTATGGAAAGAATTGGATGAAACTATCTTCAACTTGCCAAAGAACAAGTTACAAGATGCTTTAGATAAGAAGAAGGATTACATTATTCAAAAATTGAATGCTGATTTCCAAAAACCTTGGTTTGCTACTGTTGATGGTAAAGTCTATGATTTGCAGGATTTGACTTATGAACAAATTGCTAAGAGATTAGTTGAGTTGTTATATGTTAGAGGCTCAAAGAGATGGATTGATACTTCTTTAAGAAACTTTGTTGGTCAATTCTTAAGACGTGTTGAAGAACGTTTCACTACTTCTGCCACTACTTCAGTTATTGCTAACTTCCAAGAATTAGAATCACCAGATGATGTTGTTGAGAAAGTCTTCAATTCTTACCAAGATGCTAAGACTCAATTGATTAACCAACAAGATGTTGATCACTTCTTGATCTTATGTCAATCACCAACTCAAAAACCAGTTCCATTTGTTCCAGTCTTAGACTCCAAATTGGAGTTCTACTTCAAGAAAGATTCCTTATGGCAGTCAGAAGATTTAGAAGCTGTTGTTGACCAAGATGTTGAAAGAACCTGTATCTTACATGGTCCAGTTGCTGCTCAATTCACTAACAAAGTTGATGAACCAGTTGGTGAAATCTTGGATCATATCCATGATGGTCATATTTCTAAGCTATTGAAAGACCAATACAACTCCAATGAATCCTCGATTCCAGTTGTTGAATACTTTGGTGGTGAAAACCCTGTTGATGTCAAATATGATTTGGCTGAATCTGGTAATAAAGTTGTTTATCAGTCTTCTAAAGATGCCAACGAAGAAGAATGGTTCAAACTATTAGCTGGTCCAAAACGCTCATGGAGACATGCTTTTATTTCCACCAAACGTGTTGTTCAGGGTTCCAACTTTGTTGCCAACCCAGCTAGACAAGTCTTATCTCCTGGCGAAAATGTTGATGTTGAAATTGAATATCCAGAAGATCCATCAAAGACTGTCTTAACTGTCTATGAACCAATTCAAGGTAAACGTCAACCAGTTGTTGAATTGAAATCTATTGATGAATCTACGATTGAATTATCATTGATTGAACACAGAAATATTTCTAAGAAGCCAGTTGCTTTACAATTGTTATACAAATTCAATCCAAAGGATGGTTTTGCTCCAATCTTAGAAGTCACTGAAAACAGAAATGAAAGAATCAAAGAATTCTACTGGAAAGTTTGGTTCACTGAAGATTTCAACTTGGACATTGATGTTCATAAACCAATTGAAGGTGACAAATTAACCATTACTGGTCAAGATATTTCCGAATTCACTCATGCTATTGGCAACAAATGTGAAGATTTTGTTCCAAGATTAGGTAGAAAACAATTAGCTCCAATGGATTTTGCTATTGTTGTTGGTTGGAAAGCTATCATCAAATCTATTTTCCCAAAGACAGTTGATGGTGATTTACTAAGATTAGTTCACTTATCAAATGGTTACAAGATGATTCCAGGTGCTGCTCCATTAGCTAGAGATGATGTTGTTTCATCAACTGCTGAAATTAGATCAGTTATCAACCAAGATTCTGGTAAGGTTGTTGAAGTTGTTGGTGTTGTTTCTAGAGCAGGTGAACCAGTCTTAGAAGTTTCTTCATCTTTCTTCTACAGAGGTGAATATGATGATTTTGAAAACTCCTTCACTAAGATCAAAGAAACTCCTTACAAATTACACATCAAATCTGCTAAAGATTTAGCCGTCTTAAAATCTAAGGAATGGTTCCAATTAGAAAAAGAAATTGAATTATTGAATGAAACTTTAACTTTTGAAATTGAAACTGAATTAACCTACAAGAACAAGACTGTCTTCAGTTCTGTCAAATCTGAAGGTAAAATCTTATTAGAATTACCAACAAAAGAAATTGTTCAAGTTGGTTCTGTTGAATATGAAGCTGGTGAATCTCATGGTAACCCAGTCATTGACTACTTGAAGAGAAATGGTTCATCCATTGAAGAAAAAGTTCCATTTGAAAACAATATTCCAATTGTTACTTTAGAAACCAAAGCTCCAGGTACCAATGAACCATATGCTGTTGTTTCTGGTGATTTCAATCCAATTCATGTTTCAAGAGTCTTCTCCAAATATGCTAACTTACCAGGTACTATTACCCATGGTATGTACTCATCTGCTGCTGTTCGTGGTTTAGTAGAAAGTTGGGCTGCCGATTCTGTCTCGTCAAGAGTTCGTGCTTTCTCTGTTCAATTTATTGGTATGGTTTTACCAAATGATACTTTATCCACTAAATTAGAACATGTTGGTATGATCAATGGTCGTAAGATCATTAAGGTTGAAACCCGTAATGAACAAGATGTCGTTGTTTTGACTGGTGAAGCTGAAATTGATCAACCGGTTTCTACTTTTGTCTTTACTGGCCAAGGTTCTCAAGAACAAGGTATGGGTATGGACTTATATGAAAAATCTGATGTTGCTAAACAAGTTTGGGATAGAGCTGATAACCATTTCTTGAACACTTATGGTTTCTCCATCATTGATATTGTTAAGAACAATCCAAGTGAATTAACTGTCCATTTTGGTGGTGAAAAGGGTAGAAAGATTAGATCTAACTACACTCAAATGACCTTTGAAACTATTGTTGAAGGTAAAGTTATTTCTGAAAAGATCTTCAAAGAAATCACTGAAAAGACCTTATCGTTCACTTTCAGAAACCCAGGAGGTTTGATTTCTGCTACTCAATTCACTCAACCAGCTTTGACATTAATGGAAAAAGCCTCATTTGAAGATTTGAAAGCTAAAGGTTTGATTCCAGCTGATTGTATCTTTGCTGGGCATTCGTTAGGTGAATATGCTTCATTAGCGTCATTAGCTGAAGTTATGTCCATTGAATCCTTAGTTGAAATTGTTTTCTACAGAGGTATGACTATGCAAGTTGCTGTTCCAAGAGATGAATTAGGAAGATCTAACTATGGTATGATTGCTGTTAATCCATCAAGAGTTTCAGCTACTTTCAGTCAAGATGCTTTGAAATTCGTTGTCCAAAGAGTTGATAAACAAACTGGATGGTTATGTGAAATTGTTAACTACAATGTTGAAAACCAACAATATGTTGCTGCTGGTGACTTAAGAGGTTTAGATACTTTGACTAATGTCTTAAACTTTATCAAATTACAGAAACTTGACATCGACAAGTTACAAGAACAATTATCATTAGAGAAAGTTGAAGAACACTTGAATGAAATCATTGATGAAGTTTCAAAGAAATCATTAGCCAAGCCGCAACCAATTGAATTAGAAAGAGGTTTTGCTACTATTCCATTGAAGGGTATTTCCGTTCCATTCCATTCTTCATACTTAAGAAATGGTGTTAAGCCATTCAAAGCATTCTTGGAAAAGAACATCTTAAAAGAGAATGTTAAGACTGATAAGTTGATTGGTAAATATATTCCTAACTTGACTGCTAAACCATTTGAAGTTACAAAAGAATACTTCGAAGATGTCTATGAATTAACTAAATCTGATAAGATTAAAGAAGTCTTAGATAACTGGGGAAAATACCAATAGATGTAAATAAAATGATCATTATGGGAACCTGATATATGGTGTTTCAAGCAATAAGGATGAGAATTAGTGTGGTGTTAATTTTTCATATCTTATAGTATTGATGGTCATGTTGGGTTTTTGTTAATTACTTTTTGTTCTGTTCTTGAATCTTTGTTTTATGGTTTGTTCGGTTATTTTGTTTTATTCATAGATAGGAACAGGTCTAATTGATCTGGATCCATTGCTTAATTAATTAGAGTTTTTTTGCTATTATGGTTTATCAGCTTTTTTTGTTATAATTTATTCGTATATATAATTGATTTATTGTTATTAAACCAACATTGTAGACTGGCTTCTCTCCGCTGCAATCTCCTAGTGCACTGGTATTCAGTGAGCTAAATGTAGTGTGTGTTATACCTACGTAACGTATCATAATGCTGTCAAAAGTATTCTATTCTAGTCTATGAAATGCAAGATCAGTGAAAGCGTTATTCCACTCTCCTTCTTCGACTCTCTTATAGTTGACTATGCTCACCTTTCTGAAATAAGACTCAATCATTGAATAATCCATCGCTGGTTCGACGAATTGATATTTAGACTTCCTGTTCTTTCTCTTGGACACCACCGGCTGGAAATCATCAGACTTATCTTCGGACTTCTCCTCAGGTCTGGTTATGGTCTTTTCAAGTAGACTAACAAGCTTGGACAGTATCGGGTATTTCTCGTATAAATCTGACTTTGTTAGTCTCTCTGTATGTGTTGAGATATTATTAGCTAATAGTAATGCAGGATTCTGTGATTCGATGACACTATCCGTCAGTTCCAAAGGAGCATGAGGTAAAAAGAACAGCGTGGTATCAAGATCATTTGCAACTGGTTTGTAGTCGGTCTCCACCAAGTACTTTTCATCTTCAAAGAGCTTCGCATCTAATTTAGTAAACACTGGATCGTACATAGAAACATTCTGTGGGTCAACATTGAGTAACTCAATGAGGAGCTTCAGTAAAGCAAGTTGGTATAGTGCTGGTTCTTCCTGACTTGGTGATCCTAAAGCCACACATCGTATTCTCTTGACTTTGAGTTGCTTGCTTTTAAACGTTTCTGATATCGATTCGAACAATGGAGATTTTTTCAAGATCTCAATCTTGGTGGTCAATGATTCGTTCATCTTGGTAATGTTCTCCTCACTCGTGACATTTGGGTCGTGTATACCCCGTATGGTTCTTCTTCCTTTTGTCTTGATGAAGTCGGACATGGCTGGTGACTTATAAGCTCCACAGATCACACTAAATCTAACTAGACTCAACAAGTCAACCCAAAAGTCTATGACATTTCTCGGTAAGCACACGCCTCATGAAGTTACACGTGATGTCACGAGACACAGTCCCGGACTTATGTAATACTTTCCCCGGGTATGCGCAAAGTCCAAAAAAAACTCGAAAACTAAATTTTTTCTGATGGTTCAGGCGAAGATTCTGCAAAGAATACTTTGCCAAAAGCCCTCCAGCTGCTCCATTCTAGGCCTCAGATCGTGCGATTCGTGTTTGCTTGTACGGTATCCACCAGATTTGCTTGCAAAAAGTCCACCTCAAAAACTTCACAGCAGGACGTTGAATTAGTACTTCTAGATCCAGGATAATTGTTGATTGTTCAGTAGTCCTTATCTATCCAGATACCTATTCAAGTTTGTCCACTTCACCAGCCCATATTCCGTGAAATCAGCCATCGTGTCTTTGATTGCAGGACAGCCTTCCACCACAGTGGTCTCCAGCCTTTTCGATATCAGTGAAACAGTCTCCAAAATGCGCAAATTCAAGGTCTTTGTTGGTAACTCCCATCCTGAATTGGGTCAATTAATCTGCGCTAAGTTAGGTGTTGAGCCTGCCCCTTGTACATTGAAGAAGTTCTCCAATGGTGAAACCTCTGTTCAGATCGGTGTCTCCATCAGAGACGAAGATGTTTACGTTATCCAGAGTGGGTCCGGTGATATCAATGACCATATCATGGAGTTATTGATCTTGGTTTCTGCCTGTAAGGGTGGTTCAGCTAAGAAAATCACTGCTGTTGTTCCTCAATTCCCATACTCTAAGCAATCCAAGATGAAGAAACACAGAGGTGCCATCACTGCTAGAATGTTGGCCAATTTGTTGATTATGGCCGGTGCTGATCATGTTATCTCAATGGATTTGCATGCTTCCCAAATGCAAGGTTTCTTTTCCAAACCAGTTGATAACTTATATGGTGCTCCAAGTTTAGCTAAATGGATCAAGCAAAATGTTGATGATGTTGCTAATGCCGTTGTTGTTTCTAAGAATCCAGGTGGTACCAAGAGAGTCACAGCCTTAGCTGATTCCTTAAAGATAAATTTCGCCATGATTCATACTGATCGTCGTCGTAATGCTGATGTGTTGTCTCAAAAAAGAGCTCAAGCCATCGCTAACAGACAGAGAAGACAGAGTGCTGCAGAGTTTGCAAGAAGAAGATCAAGTGCTAAGAGAGATGATGGGGAAGAAGAAGAGGAAGTCATTTTAGCTAATGGTTTACAAACAGCAAGAGTCGTTCAAGGTCATGTTGTTGATGACGATTTCATTTCTGAATCTATTGAAAATGAATCTGTTATTTCTGATGAACCGATTGCTAATGATCACACTTCATACGCCTTAGGTGGTACTTATGATGCTGATGATTCTGATGAAGATGAACCAACTGCGTATGCCCACGAGAAGTTGATTACTTTAGTTGGTGATGTCAAAGACCGTTCAGTTATCATCTTAGATGATATGATTGACAGACCAGGCTCATTTATTGCAGCAGCTGAGCATTGTCGTTTGAATTGTGGTGCAAAGAAAGTCTACGTTGTTGCAACCCATGGTTTGTTCATTGATGATTGTTTACAAGAATTAAATGATTGTAAATATATTGATCAAATTGTTGTTACCAACACATATCCATTGAGTGAGGAGAAGAAGAAAGTCAAGAAATTAGTCACTATTGATGTTTCTCCTATCTTTGCTGAATGTATCCGTCGTGATCATTATGGTGAAAGTATTTCCATCTTGTTTGACTCTTTGGCTACCCTATAGTCTTGAGTCTCTCTGAGGAAAGAGAGCTGATGCTTTTACTGCTTTTGCTTTTAAGGGTTTTAAAAGTCTTCTTTGTTTGCATTTGATGATCTTGAGAGATTTCGTATACTCTTAGATCAATTCTAGAGCATCTTTATGCGAGATGCATTTGTATGATTTTCCTATTTTTTTTATATTGTCTTCTGATTTTGTTTCATTTTAATATTATATTGCTATTTAGAGAATCAAGATAGTAGATACCTACAATTCATAAATACTCTAGTAATGAAACGTTTATTAAATAATTATTCCTTTGGAGCAGTCAAAGGAGATGAAAGATTGACAGCTGTGAACTTTTTTGGTAAATTAACCTTCTTGAATTTAGACTTCAACTTCTGTGAAACCAAATCGAAATCTAGATGCTTAGTCAAGCTGATTCTTGGGATACAAGAAATGTAATGCTTTTCATCCAATTCAACATCTAATGGATCCTGCGTATGACAACCTGGTGATAATTTTAATCTGACTGAATGACTCTTACCTGAACTATCTTCATAAATTTCAAAAATGATCTGTGATAAGTAATCCAATTCAGGTAAATCATTTCTATTGATATGAATTTGAATATTACTTTCATACAAGATGTTCAATAATGTGTACATATGACTTTCCTTAGTGAAATAAGCAAATAACCCAGGTTTATCATTCTGCACCATTTCATTCAAATCAGCCATGATTTTCTTAGCTAATGGAATTGATGTCAATAGACCAATCTCCAGTTTTTCATTTGGTGTAATACCATATTCTTGAGGACAAATGAAATCAAACAACACTTGTGATAGTTTGTATAATTCTCTTAAATATTTGAAAATTTCATCGTCAAATAAGAAATGATTTTGGTTGGCATTTGGAGTATGGCCATTCTTTCTGAATAATTTCAAATGTTCAGGATATTCATCAATCAATAATGAATCCGAAGGTTTTGGAATATCTGGATTTGGTTTGAATATGTTTTCTAAGAAGTCTCTGTTGTGTAAAGCATCAAATTTCATAGTATCATATAATTCTGAAAGTTTTGAAGGATCAACTTTCTCCAATGTTGTGAATTCTTTGAACAATTTATTCCATCTTTCGACGAATAAATCTGGATCTTCACCAGAACACCATTCGATTCCTAAGTTCTTAGCAGTTGGATAATTCTTATCCATGATTTTCTGATGATAGTTCATCAATTCAACAACTCTCTTGATGACGAAGTATGGTTCAGGCATCTTTTGAGGCCATGTGAGTTGCGGTGGTGCTTCTTTACCTTCTCTTAATAATGGTTTCAATTGTTTCTTAACTTTATCCATTAGGTCTTTAGCAGCATTACTATCATCTAATAAATCTTTTCTGATCTGAATGTAGTTTTCACCATTGTTTGAATCAAAGATCGAGTTAGCCCATAAGTTAGCAGTCAGAAATACTCTTCTTTCAGACGATGAGAAAACTTGGACATTATCTAGAATATCTTTATTCAATAAACTTAGATCTTGTCTTGACATTTCACCTAAATCAGAAGCTTGATATCTGGCAGAATGTGTTGCTTCACCACCCCATTTCAAAATGAATTGAACTTTCTCGACCTCATTGTTTTCATCAAGGACCGGTTTCAATTGGATCTTGGTACCAGGGAAGCTTAATTTCTTCTCTAGTGTATTGGCTAAGATGTTTAACTTGTTTGCATCTTCTAGTTTCTGTTCCTGTGCTATCTTGATTGCTTTCAAGACAATCTCCAAATCTGAAACTTCTCTGATAATGACTTCCTCTTTATAACCTTTCAACAAAGAGATGAAGATCTCTGATCTGAATGAATATTTGAACTTCTGCTTTGGAGTTCTATCAGCATGTCTTATAACGCTAACCATACCTTTAAGAACCCATTTCTGTGATTTCTCTTCAGATGGTGCTTCATGTGTGATCAACTTTCTTAAATCTCTAGCCTTCTTAGCTTCATAGAACATATCTCTTAATATCTTAGCACTCATGTTATAATAGTTATCGTTATCTTTAACGAATGAGAAACCGTTGACATCAATAACATAACTCTGGCCACCAACCCTTAATAAATCAAACCCACAAATGGTTTGTTGGAAATAATTGGAGACTGCAGTAGCGATTCGTTTCTCTTCCGGACTCAATTCAGTGATATATCTTATTTCTTTACCATGTGTGTTTCTTCTAACAATACCATCAACAACTGGAGATTTTCTAGTTTCAGCATGACAGAAGTTATGACCAACAGTATAAGCTTTAACATCTTCAAAGTTATTGGTATCCATGAATTTCTCATAGACATAAGAACCAGAAGTTCTTGGAGTAGATAGATTAGGGTCGAATTCCGATGATTTATTGCCAACCTTTCTGAATAATCTTCTACCACCACCACCTTCTTTAGTAGAGTGATAGATATAGACGTTATGATCTTCACCATCAACAGGTTTTTCAACAAATGGTTTACTCATTCTCTGACCATTAACTTCGATAGTATCTTCATCGATCATTTTCCATTCAGGCTCTGGGATCTTTTCTATCTTAACACCTTGTGCAGCCAACTGTGCTTTCAATTCATCATCAACTCTTGGACCACCATCTCTTGAGATTTCCAACCTTTCAGGGGTTGGAACACCAGCAGCATCCAAAAGCCATAAACACAATCTTCTGTCCCATAATGCCTTCTGCATAACCAAATCATTGATAATATATGGTTTACGCAACTTGACATATGAGATTGCTTTATCTAAGGGGAACCCCTTTGAGAAGAAACTGATAAGGAAGTCACAAGTAGGCCAATTCTCAACACTTTCGTCTAGTATGACTTTCTCACCGAAAATAACTGTCTCGAACTCCCCGTTCTCAATCAATCTGTTCAGGATCTGTCTGCATGGTTTACTGAGTACCTTTGCATCCATGGCACAGACACCAATCTTCCCAATCTTAGGCAATTGTGGTTTGTGGATAGAGACAGAGGACTTTCTAGGCGAACTGGTGGTTCCAGTGGAGAGCTTAGAGTCGCTACTTGGGTGGCTGCTAGGCAGGTGGAGCTGGGAGTTGTTCTCACTGGAGGATGTTTTGGGAGTGAAGCCTTCTAGGATAGGTGCGATGGAGGCCATGGCCTTCTTGGTGTCTTCGCCGGCAGGGGCCGAGCTGGGCCCGGAGCTGGTGACGCTGAGCGCGAGGGGCGACATGGGCACGGACACGGGGGTCTTCTTGCCCTGGTCGATGTCGATGGGCTGGGACATGGCTGGTGAAGTGTTTGCAGAAGATGCTGTGCGCTGTGAAGGAGGCCTCAAAACAAAAAGTATGGGCGATCGAAACGTGCGGTTACCCTCCCTGTTATTATGTAATCACATTCACTAATTTTTAAAAAAAAAATTAATGTGAAGCGATGAGCTTAACTGTGAGATACTTCCTAATCCACGCTTCCATCTCGCCCACGATGACCACCACCGAAGTCACAAAGAGAAGAAAACAAAACAAGGGGTCCCTTGTCACGAAACCTGTGAAGCCATCAAAGATCTACTCTCCATTCAGAGTCATTGGTAACGTTTCAAATGATATTCCATTCGCTGTTGGTACTTTAGGTTCCACTTTCTACATTGTCACATCTGTCGGTCGTTCTTTCCAAATATACGATGCCAACACTCTTCATTTATTGTTTGTCTCAAACAGTCAGACTGATTCCAAAATCACTTCATTAACTGCTCATTTCCATTACGTTTATGCCACATATGGAAACAAGATCGGGATTTACAAAAGAGGTAAATTAGAACACACTTTAGAAGTAGATCCATCAGAGACCTTACAGAAACTCATCGTCTTTGGTGAATATTTAGTTGCTGTTTCAAAGAAATCTATTCATGTCTTCAAGAAATCAAATGGTATGAAAGTTGCTACTGAATTTTACACAAGTTTGAAGATTTCTGATCTTGATGATGAAATCGTTGATTTAACTCATCCTCCAACCTATTTGAACAAAGTCGCTATTGCAACCACTATTTCAGTCATTATCGTTAATGTCCATTCAGGTAAATTCTTATACAGATCTCCAGAATTTTCACATCAATTGACCACCATTGAATTTGCACCAGTTTTAAATATTGTTGCATTAGGTACTGTTAAAGGTGATGTTCACTTGTTCAATCTGAAGAAAGGTAAGATTTTGCGTACTATTAATGCCAGTGAAGAAGACAGTATCACTACCATTTCATTTAGAACTGATGGTTCTTCTCATTTAGTTGCTGGTTTAAGTAATGGTGATTTGGTCTTCCATGACTTAGACCGTAACTCTAAGATCCACACGTTAAGAAAAGTTCATAAAGATACATTTGGTGGTGTTATCAAAGCTCAGTTCCTAAATGGTCAACCTATTGTCGTTACTAATGGTGGTGATAACCAATTGAAAGAATTCGTCTTTGATCCTTCATTATCTGAGAATTCAGCTATTGTTTCTGCTCCAAGACATTTAAGATCAAGAGGTGGTCATTCTGCTCCTCCTTCATCTATCAAATTTGCTGATGAACAATCTCATTTCATCCTTTCTGGTTCAAGAGATCAAACATTCTGGAGTTTTTCATTGAGGAAAGATGCACAATCTCAAGAAATGTCACAAAGACCATTAAAGAAGACTATTGATGGAAAGAGATTAGGTGGTTCTACTATCCGTGAAAACTTCCCTGAAATTCTAGACATTGCTATTGAAAACCAAAGAGAAGGTGAATGGGATAATGTCCTTACTGCTCATAAGGAAGAATTATTCGCAAGAACTTGGGATTCAAGAAATAAAAGAGTCGGTAAATATCATTTGAAGACCATTGATGGTGGTTTTGTGAAAAGTGTTGCCATTTCACAATGTGGTAACTTTGGTCTAGTTGGTTCAGGTAATGGTGGTATTGGTGTGTACAATTTACAATCAGGTATCCTCAGAAAGAAATATCAACTTCATAAGAAAACAGTTACTGGTGTTGCCATTGATGGTATGAATAGAAAGATGGTTTCATGTGGTTTGGATGGGATTGTTGGTTTCTATGATTTCTCGCAATCTAAATATTTGGGTAAATTACAACTATCTGCCCCAATCACCAAATTAGTCTATCATAGATCTTCAGATTTATTTGCAATGGCATTAGATGATTTAAGTATTGTTGTTGTTGATTCAGTCACTCAGAAAGTTGTCCGTATCTTGTATGGACACACCAATAGAATCACATCCATGGATTTCAGTCCAGATGGTCGTTGGATTGTTTCCGCTTCTTTGGATTCTACATTACGTACTTGGGATTTACCAACTGGTGGTTGTATTGATGGTGTTAGAGTTGGTAGTGTTGTTACAGATTTGAAGTTTTCACCAACTGGTGAATTTTTAGCAACTTGCCATGTTTCTCAAGTTGGTATTAGTTTATGGACAAATAGAGCACAATTCATTCCTGTTTCTACAAGACATGTTGAAGAGGATGAATTTAGAGAGATTATCTTACCTAATTCATCGGGTGAAGGTGGTTCTTCCGTCTTGGAAGGTGCTATTGAACAAGATAATAATGATGATGATGTTTTTGAAAATCATTACAATTCCTTAGATCAAATCAATGATGATTTAATCACATTATCACTTGGTCCAAGAAACAAATTCACTACGTTATTGAACTTAGATTTGATCAAACAACGTAATAAACCAAAAGAAGCACCAAAGAAA
Organism: Komagataea pratensis; assembly: GCA_003707865.2. Classification (NCBI taxonomy): domain Eukaryota; kingdom Fungi; phylum Ascomycota; class Saccharomycetes; order Phaffomycetales; family Wickerhamomycetaceae; genus Komagataea; species Komagataea pratensis. Next base: position 83,959 of record PPMA02000019.1, read on the forward strand.
CCAGAAAATGCACCATTTTTTCTACAGTTATCAGGTGCTTCTGTTGGTGATGATGCAGTTGTTAGGGAAAAGGGGGAAAGTTCAATTTTATCAAATAAAGAATCTGAAAACATTGATTCTGCAACTGGATTACAATTGAAACCAACCACGGGCTCTGTTTCATTTGAAAGTACATTTACTAAACTATTAAGAGAAGGTTCTGAATCTGAAACATATTCAGAATTCTTGAAATTTCTATCAAATGCATCACCTTCTGTCACAGACATGGAAATCAAATCCATTAATACTACAGAATATGAGGAATTAAGTCATTTCATCAATGCTTTGACTGAAGGTTATCAAACAAATCAAGACATTGACTTGATTGAAGCATGGATGAATATGTTATTGAAAAATCATGGTGATGTGATCTTAACTGGTAAAGATGATGAAGAACTAAATAAAGTTTTGGAGAAATGGTATGGTGTTCATAATAATAAGACTCAGAAATTTGATGATTTGATCAAATATTGTTCAGGTGTTATTAATTTATTAACTTCTTCTTAAGAAGTTTGTTCATAGAGAATATAAAAGCATTTATGTTTATTCGAGTGTAGCTACAAATAAACATTCATCATTAATGTCTTGTTGATCCTGTGACTATCGAATATCGCTAAAATCAAATCTGACTATCATCATCAATACCAGTGAATGCACCCAACTTGATACTCCTCAATTTTCTGACACTTTCTTGAGCCCTCTTGCTTCTAAATCCTTCCAAACAACCAAAATGAATAATCTTATACTTAACCTCTTTTTCACCATTACCTAAGAATTTATTCTCAATATCATCAAGAAAATTGAACAATTCTTGAAAATTTCTACCTGTCACTTGTTCTGTCTTCAATGATGACGCACTTGAAGATGGTGGTGTAATATGGTCATAACCCTCAGGGATGCAGTAAGTGATGCTATTAGTAGATAAGTATTTCCCACAAATATGACATTTTGTTTCATTCTCATTGATCTTGAACTCATTGATGTTCAATAGACGATCTTGTAGTCTGATGGATGTGATATATTTGAAGTTCTTGGTGAGTTGTAGAGATTTGTTTGATTTTGTGGTTTTGTTCATGTTGGAAATGAGGAAGTCTTGCAAGTCTTGGATTTTGAAGTTGGAGTTCTTAGACTTCTGAGTGAGGAGCTCGATGACTTTGACTAATGAGACATCATCCGTGAGTTTTGGATTAAGAAGAATTGAAAGTATTGTTTCGTTATCTTGGACATCTTGTAAATATCCAATGTTCTCTAGAAATAAGGATTCATATTTCTTCTTATGGGATGGCTTGGTGTCCTGGTGATAATGATCATGTAGTTTGGAAATGTAGCCAATGGAATATTTAGGATCTTTCAGTTCATAAATGATGATTTTCAATGACTCTTTATGTTTGTGTATTCTGAAGAGCGTTAATGTCTTCAACAATAGGAGCGACTTTTGACCCGGTGATTTCTTCAAGAAGTCATCAATGACTTTAATAACCTCCTCATAACCTAACAGTGCAACTTGCAAGAAATCATTCAATTTGGAATAATATTTTGAATCAGTGCTGAAATCATCATTGGATAACTTTTCTAGGTATATCTCCACCAATCTAAAATTCAAAACTTTTGAATAATCAAATTGTTTCAATTCAAGTATAACAAATTCTAAATATTCCAATTCTAATGGTTTCGAAACCTGATTCAAGAATTTTTGAACTCTGAATCTGTTCAACCCTGTGGAATTCAAGGAATCAATAAATATCTTAACCCCATTTAATTCATCTTTCAAAATAGGATCTTTTGAATATTTGAAAATCAATTCAAGTTGATCATTATCTAACTTCTGAACATATCTCACCAACAATTCAAAATTTCCCTGTTCTTCACTAATCTGTTTCAATTTGGACAATGCCCTTTCATGTAGCCCTTTCTTGAAATAAAAATCAACTAATTCATGAGTCATTCTCTTATCAGATAATTTAGTGATGACTGTCTTTTCATCCAGATGATTATCGACTCTAACTAAAGAACCAACCAACCCTGGATTTGTCTCAACATAAATATTAAACAACGTCGTGTCCAAAACTTGTAAAACCTCTTCAATCGAATATTTCTCCTCAGTGAAGAAATCCAATGATATTAACCCATCTTTATACTCCAGAGAATGTGTATCTGACGACAACAACTTTGTTAATTTTCTTCTTTGATCAGTCACGAAGAAAATCAATGAAGTCACTGCATTTTGTGGTAATTCAGTAAATGAGGTATCTGGACTATCCTGTAATCCTGTCAAGTCTGCAGGGAACTGCTGAATGATTTGAAATGGAGGCGCAATATATTCTATGAACTTATGAAATGCTTGATTGTATTTATGTTCATGAAATAATTTCAGACCAGATTGGATGTTTAATTGTCTTAATTTGTTGAATTTGTTAGGATATTGAGAGATGGATAACAATTGTAGGAATTCAATTGAAGTGTTGATATCAGGTATTGATTCAATTATTGATTCGAATGAAAGGAAATCAAATATGGCAATGTTGGTAATTGATGCAATTAATAATTTATTTTGATGAATGGATATCGACTGGACAGATGAAATATTTATCTTTTGTAATGTTTGTAGATTGTTGGATTGTTTGACGTAGATATGACTTCCTGTATTCAATATCAAGAATGGATGAGATGATAAGATTTCTGAATGTGGTGTATTCTCCCACTGGAACAAAGATAACAACTTATTGTCCTTAATCAGTGATGAATCTTTTCCTCTTGAAATCAATAATCTTTCCGTTAATGGAACAATGTTAATGAACTGATTGAACATTGAGTATTTAGAATTCAAAGGCAACTGTAAAGATTCCTCATCATTAATAACATGCTTGTAAAAAGAAGATCCATTACTCCATATCACAACTTCATCGTCCAACACTTCAAACTTCACCACTTTATCACTCAATTTCCTCTGTAATATCATCTCAACTGATCCATTGAGCCATTCATAGGTGACAATCATGTTCTTTGTAGATATGGATAGTTTATTGTTATGAACTCGTTGATATGTTATTGATTTCAATGGTATTACTTCCACTACCTGATACAGGGCGTTCAATAGGGAGACTCTCCCATCTGAAGTGAGGATTGAGAATGCATTACCAAACAACAGGATCGAATCAATGGAGTATTTGAAGGTGGATATCTGATTCTTGACGTTTAAATGGTTATCCAACTCCAATAACAACCCATTCGAATGACCAATCAATGCACCATTCTGGTTCAAAAGAGAGCTTGTGGGTCTCTGTAGTGTTTTTGTACTTGTGTGGAGAGACACAATGGGTATCTCGACCATTGCTGTGTGTGTTTAGCGCTGTGTGTTTTGTACTATCAAAAGTATTAAAATGTTATATACAAAAAAAAAGCATGCATGATTTTTGACATCATTTTCGCTAACTTGAACTTCAAAACACACAAAGCTCTAACGAAATGTCAACACAGAACGCACAATCCACACTCCAGCAGCTGGCTAATTTGCCCAATGAGTGCACCATGGCGCTGTCGCAGGTGAAACGAGCAGATATGATCCTCTCAAACCAGCTCAACAACCTCAAACAGGCGCAACATGACACGGATAAGCTCACAAAACAGTACACAGAGCTGATAACGCACTCGCAGAACCACCACCTCAATCAGATCCAGCCCCTGGCAGAGCAACTGGACAGACAGTTGCGGGTACTCGAAAAGACAGTGCATATTCTGGAGGAGAATAAGCAGTACAGTTAGCGCATCATCATCTCTCATTACAATATATTAGTGGATTATACAATTATTAGCGTAGAATCATGGCACTCCATGTGTAGCCCTCTCCCATTTCCCATTGTTGACCCAGCCGGCGTTGATCACTTTGACGGCGTCCCTGAGGTTCAGTGGTCTCTTCAGCGTCTTCTGCTTGTCCACCAGGTTGTGGTACACGACCGGGTAGCTGTCCTTCGGCACCTGGTTCAACACGCTCTCGCTGGCCTTCTGCTTAGCTGCGAACTTCTGCTCCGCCGTGGCGTTCAGCCAGGCCTCGCGACGCTTCTGCCAGACAGCGGCACCCTGCGTGAACGGGGTCTCGTCCTTTCTGAGGGCGTCTGCCTCTGCCTCGGCGTCGAAGTCTGCGTAGGCGGGAATCGTGGTGCTGGGCTGGCGTCTGACACGGGAGCCCGTGGAGTTGCTGACGCTGTCCTCCTGTGTCTCTGTCAGGTTGGTGATGTTGTTGTTGGTCGCCACGTCCGTGTTCTCGAGCAAAGAAGCGTCGATGGAGGACGACGATGTCACCAGGAAGAGTTCGTTGACCACCTCGTCGGAAGAAAGCACCTCGTTTGCAAAGGATCGAAGTCTCGAGGCGGCGATGGAAAGGTTCAGTGATGCCTTGAGGAAGATGTTTCGGATGGTTTTGAGCAACGTCGTCCTTTTCCCTTCTCGTTTTCCCACTGTCTCGCTCATTCGGGCCTTTGCGTTTGCCTGTGCTGTGTCTAAGCTGTGCTGGAGACCGTCACAAGACCGTTAACTGGGGGAATGCTGGTGGTATATTTTCTACTGGCTTGAAAGTATGTGATAAAATTCAGTGGGGACCATGTAGCTCCCTGCCTTTCGCGAATTTCTACTCCTGTCACATAAGGGCATTTTTACAAAAACAATACACTCTATTCCTCGTCTTTTCTCTCCTTGGCCGACTTCCATGCCTTGTAACTCAGCTTCCAGCCGTCGTCACCACTGCTCTCATATCGGCTTTCATCACTTAGTGCAAGAAAGTCCTGTAGTTTGGCCTTTTTCACCTCACTGCTGTTCACACTCTCAGCAGCACTATTCTTTTCCCCATATCTAACCCCATACAATGCAATACTCACACCGTCATGTCCGGTCAACCAGCTTCTGGAATTGATACCATGTCTGTATAATCCCTGATACTTCTCCAGTGCTGGTAGAACGATTAAATCAACATGAACATCACCACCAATAATATTTATGAATTGTCTGAAGTTCTTGACAGATTGTGAAATGTTCTGTTTGTTCTTCAAATTGCCCGGTGTCTGCTTTATATCTTTTGTTTCCTTTTCAACTTCAATCTCTTCATCAATGACTGGAAGGAATCCATTATGTTTCAAAATCAGTAATATATCTGAATCATCAGTGTAGATATCTGTACCCCAGATCGATCTCTTACTGTAATGAGGATTATTTCTGATATCTGTCAAATGATAAGATGAGATTCTAACTGTGACTATGGAATTGATATAATCTCTTAACTCAGGTAATAATGGGACAATTTCATCCGATCTGGTCTTTTCTTTGTCCTCATCTTCATCTATAAATGATTGATCTTTCTGGAATATTGATAACTGTTTATAACTGGATTTTGTAGGGTATGGCGTATAGATCAACGAACCAAGATGTTTTCTAGGAAATTGGGAAGTATATTTCAGAACCTCATCATTGTTAATAATAACCTCTCTCTTAACAAACTTCTTTCTTGGTTTTTCTTCCTCCTTAGCTTCTTCCACATCTCTCTTTTCGCCCCTTTGCTGTTCCTCTGATTTCTTAACTTCCTCCAGCGTACTTCTCGTCTTCTCCTTAGTAACTTCTTCCACCTTCTTAGCAGGTTGTACCGTATTTAATCTCTTTATGATAGAATAACATAAAAATGGTTTATAACTCGGATTTCTAGCAGCCTCCAATCTTGATCTCTTTTCATGTTGAAGAATATCATGTGTCTCCTCCTCTGTAAAATCAAAAATCTCATACTTTTTAGAATAATATGATATTATTTCCTCATCTATTTGATCTTGAGCAGGTTTGTTCTCAGATATAGTCGAGTCTGATTTTAATTGTACAGGTGGTTGAGTATGTGATTGTGAAGTATTATCGCTAGATAATAAATCATTCAGTAATGGAGCTCGTGATTTGAATTTATCCAGTGGATTAGAGTGACTTGTTGTATTATTGTTGTTATGATCATGGAAATATGAACTGCTTGTAGAATTACTTAATCCTGAGGAGGAAGGTAATTGAAATGGAGTTGGGTGTTTATCGTCCGGTGATGTACTTGAGTGAGTATTATTCAGCACTGATTGAATTGGTGATTGGCTAATTGATAATCTCTCGACATTGGACCCAGCTCCTGATCCATTGGAATTATTTCCATTGTTTTGTAATTGAGGTAGGTTTGATAGGAATGAAATTGGAGGTAGTCTGATTCCTTGACTTGATGAGTTATTGGATTGGGAGTTGTTCTGACTTAGTTGTTGAGGAATTTGTTGAGGTTCGCCTGCTTTCGGAGGTTGGTTGTTTGGCATTGTGATGGTCTTTCGTTGTGGAGATGGGCATTATGTACGAGGTTGTTTGTTATTATTTCCTTGAATTCTATGAAAACCCGCGATTTCTTGTGTCATTTTAGTACGAGAGGGGAGGGAAATAGTAGTGAGAGTACACTCTCTAAAACAGAATGACAGTTTTCAAGAGACTGCAACAACTAATACCGACTTGTACTGTTTGGTATTCCTTTAGTTATTGACAATCGTTTGTATATCGAAGATACTATTCTTAATTATAGGGCCCCCCTCATAGTTAAGCCCATAGGCTTGTTTAAATTTTCAGAGCCCTAATCTCCCTTTCTCCACATCATGTGATATTTATTGGGATATGAGCCCTAAACAGCAATACACCCACACACTATATACTAACTTTGGAATTTTTCACCCGCGAATTCTTCGAAAATTCAGCATCAACAAAATATTGAAAAAGTTTTGGATTGACCTTTACCATATTCATTCATTATCAACATCAATAATCAAAAATGTCCTCATCAAGATCCGCTTTAAAAGACGTTGTCACCCGTGAATACACCATCAACTTACACAAAAGATTACACGGTGTTTCTTTCAAAAAGAGAGCTCCAACTGCTGTCAAAGAAATCAAAAAGTTCGCCAAATTACATTTAGGTACTTCTGATGTCAGATTAGACCCTAAATTAAACCAAGAAATCTGGAAAAGAGGTATCAAAGGTGTTCCATTCAGATTAAGAATCAGAATCTCAAGAAGAAGAAACGAAGAAGAAGATGCTCAAGAAAAATTATTTTCTTACGTCGAACCAGTCTTAGTTGCTTCAGCTAAAGGTTTACACACCGTTGTTGTTGACGAAGAAGAAGCTTAAATGATTTAATAATTCTTTCATCTTGTTTCTAGGTTATGTATAATTATATAAAGGGAATTTGGTCATTTAAAAATGTTTTATGAAGTTCTGTGTTTTTTTTATGGGATAGTTGTTAGTCTTTTGACTTTCAATGAGTGAACCCTTATTCATTAGTAGTTAATTGTATTTGAAGATCGAAATTAATTATGATTACCATGTCATGTTAATTATTTCTTTCTTAAGTTTTTCTTATCTACTTGAATACTGTTCAGCCCATATGTCGTTATTGACATCTAATATATCATTTTAGTTCTGATTTAGTTGTAGTGAATTCTTCACAAATATATTCCGTGAAGGAAATTGAGAACTTAGAAGCTGTCATTCGATTAGTGGAAGTCTGCGTGATTCTACATTGTATTTTAGAGACAACTGCAACTACATCAATTGATTAATCAACTCATATGTATCAATTCATAAGACCTAATAAATATCTAAGATAATCTAAATCCATTGTTAGTATTCGAATCATTCGACTTTGAAATGACACAATAACAGCCTCTCCAATCCACTAATGACAATAACGCAATATTTCCAATTCAATCAGTGTAACTATGACATAGGAACCAGTCATCACAAAACACAAATCAAAACGATCTGTGGAAACTTTTGTTCAATAAGGTTCAATAAAATAAAAAAAGTTTTCATCCTCTGAATTGAAAATACGAGACCATCCTCGACAATAGTGGAATATAAGCAATCGGTGTGTGTTTAATTTCAAATAAACATACTAGTTTCTCCTGAAATCAACCCATAATTGACTCTTGTTCTTACAAAACCAGTACAAAAGTTGAGAGAGAATGTAAGATTTAAGATTTTTTTGAAAGAGATTAGATTTTTTAATTAGGGCTTGGGTCACCCTTCTCTAATGTGCCCGTACCGAAAACTACTTATACCAATTGTAAACTTTTCATTATCATTAATTAATACTCATCTATGACTAAATATGCAATTCCCTTTGTTGTCTGTACGGTATTTCCACAGACTGTCCAAATCCTTGTTCCCCTGATCTCTTCAGTATGAAATTATCATCAAAGAAATCAATCAATTCTGCTAAACTCTTACAATCCATCATTTCTTTGTATAATGATTTAGAGATCTGAGTATCCAACATACATGAGAAATGATGCTGAATCAATCTGAATGGTAATCCGTAAGATGTTGAATATTCCCAGAATTTCTCAACACAACCCCATGGAGCCTTGTTGAAACCTGCAAATAATGCAGGGTTGGCTAAAACACCACGAACTGCCATAATACCATCAACTTTAGTATAATCTTGAATCTTGTAAGCGTCTTCCAATGAGAAACAATCACCATTTGCAATGACTGGGACTTTGACAGTTTCTTTGACTAGTTTAATAGCGTCAAAATTTGCAGGCTGTGAAGATCTTGTCGTCCTGGTACGACCATGAACAGTTATAAAATCAACGCCAGCAGCTTCAACCTTCTTCACAAATTCAACAGTCTTATTCAGATCTTTATGGATTCTGATTTTGGTTTCAAACGTGACTTGATCAGCATACTTATCCTTCACAGCCTTCACCATAGATGCAACTAAATCAGCCTCTTCCATTAATGCAGCACCAATACCTTCTTGAACTTGTTCTTTGACTGGACAACCACAGTTCAATCCAATACCATCAACATATGGATGGATCATATCTATGAATCTGATCAAATCAGTCACGTTATTGGCACCTACCTGGACAATCAATGGAGTATCAAAATTATTGGTTGAGAAATCACTCAGTCTAGCAATATCATTTCTAACGAACTCTCTAGCTAATATCATTGGAGAGTAGACAATATCACAGTTATAATCTCTAACTAATGCTCTGAACGGCAACTTTGAGTATCTGACCATAGGACCAGCAACAAAGACAGGTCTGTTCTCATCCTGACATCTCTTGATGATCGCAAGAGGATTATTGTTAGGATCTCTTTCCGTTATTATTGTGCTCATCTTATTTCGTATCTCTGATCTATTAAATAGTTTGAGGATTTTGTTAATCATCCATCAAATAGAATATAAACAAGTCAAAAGCGAGATGATTCAAAAGTCTTATATGATTCAAACAGATTAATTATGCAAGTGACACAAACTTCTCTTCGGAAGCCCAATAATCTGGATAACATTACCAAATTGATAACGAAGTTGAAAAAAATTAAGCGCTTGTCC
>PPMA02000019.1:93489-224184 GCA_003707865.2 Komagataea pratensis
TTTTTTTTTTTTCTAGCAAAGACTTATATTGGTGTAACTATAAACTCAGCAGGTTAAAGCCATTCTGTCTCGTGACTTATCCTATATATACCAAATCTGATAGAACGTCACCAATTTTGGTACGGTGCCTGTACCAATAGGAAGCTTCTGGCGGGGTTCGAACCGTGTATAAAGTGTATCATTAGAAGTAATAAGTATAAAATTCCGCCCTTTAGTGTTGTCTTAGCTGCATGCAAAACTCGTTTTTCAAGAAAAGCATCTTTGGCCGAGTGGTCTAAGGCGTCCGACTCAAGATCGGATTTCGAAAGAAGCAGGAGTTCGAACCTCCTAGGATGCACCATTTCTTTTTTTTATTATCTTGAATGTTCTCGGTTCGGGCAGCACTCCGATTTGAAATTTTTATTAGAGCTCATCGCATTGATGTCTTTGTGATTGTAGTTTGTACTTGAGTTAGCTTCCCATATTCTTTTTCGGATTATAATGACTGCTGATTTGAAAAGAGCTGGTTCTCCAGAACCATCCACTGCTAGTGAACCTAAGAAGGTCAAAGTTGATGAAGCATCAACAGATTCCCGTGATCAAAAAGGTATCGCATACATCAAGAAAGAGTACATCATAGATTCCAGACCAATTGCTCAATTTGATGATGATTCTGCTGAAACTGCAGGTGATAGAGATGATGATGGTAGTAGTAACAAAGGTAAAGGTAAAAAGAGAAGAGGTCAAAACAAGAACAGAGAAATCAGACAAGTTCATGAAGAGTCAAGACTATGTCCATCATTGATCGATCCAGATAGCGGGAAAATCTGTACCTTTGGTCCAGAGAAATGTAGATTTGTCCATGATTTAGATGAATACTTATCAAAGAAAGGAAAGGATGTGGAAGGTGTGTGTCCGGTTTTCAATGCCTTGGGATATTGTCCTGCTGGTTTCAAATGTCGTTTCTTACATTCACATTTATCAGAAGATAAGAAATCCATAGTCAAAGATCTCGCCAAATATGAAGAAGCTAAAAAGACCAATTATGAACTAAATCATGTTTGCATGGATGATAAATTATCATTGACCAAGAAGAAATTTCCATTTACTAAAGCCAATGAAGTCTGCAAAATTTATGATGCTATCCAAGGAGATGCTAGACAACTAGATGAAGATAAAAGAAATGCTAAACATGGAATCACCAAAGAAGAGCCTAAAACAGAAGAATCAGCAGAAACCAAAGAAGGTGAAACTGCTGAACGATCAGAAGCTGATAAGACCAAAGAAGCATTCAACGAATACATCGAAACTAAATTCTATGCGTCAGAAAAGAAGAAACTTGACTTGGTTGGAAAGAAGATCTTATCACCATTAACCACAGTTGGTAACCTACCATATAGAAGACTAATGAAGACACTCGGTGCTGATATCACATACAGTGAAATGGCCTTCTCCTTGCCATTGATTCAAGGTACCAAGGCAGAATGGGCATTACCAAAAGCACACTCTTCAGAATATCCAGGCTTCGGTGTTCAAATTGCAGCCGGTAAGCATTGGCAAGCAGCCAAAGCAGCAGAAACCATTTCTTCATTCTGTCCAAGTGTTAGCTCCATTGATTTGAATTCTGGTTGTCCTGTTGATTTGTTGTTCAGACAAGGTTGTGGTGCTGCCTTATTGGATCAACCACCTAGATTGATCCGTGTTTTAAATTCAATGAATTATTGTTCAGGGGATATTCCAACCACTGTTAAGATCAGAATGGGTGTTAAGGATAATCATCCAGTCGCACAGAATTTGGTGAAGAGAATCGTCAATGAGACTCAAACGGCTGCTATTACATTACATGGGAGATCGAGACAACAACGTTATACTAAGGAAGCCAATTGGGATTATATCAGTGAAACAGGTAAGGTGTTGAGAGAAGCAGAAGCTGCATTGGAAGATGATAAAGATCGTAAAGATTTCCAGAGAATTAACTTTGTTGGTAATGGTGATTGTTTCAACTGGGATGATTTCGTAAGAGCTGTTGAAGATCCATATATTGATTCTGTCATGATTGGTAGAGGTGCCTTGATCAAACCATGGATATATGAAGAAATTGATGCCAGACAATACTTGGACAAGTCAGCCAGTGAAAGATTGGGATACATCAAGAAATACGCTGATTTCGCAATGGAACATTGGGGTTCTGATGAGTATGGTATTGCCTCTTCTAGAAGATACATGTGTGAGTTCTTGAATTTCACTTACAGATACACACCATATGGTATCTTGGAGAAATATCCAATCAAATTGAACGAAAGACCACAGAACTGGAAAGGTAGAAATGAGCTAGAAACTTTGTTGGGTTCTGGTGATTACAAAGACTGGATCAAGATCACTGAGATGTTCTTGGGTCCATCTGGTGACAACTTCAAGTTTACACCAAAGCATAAAAGTAATTCATATGAATGAGTTTTGTATAATGCTTAGTATACATAGAACGAGTCCTCTCTAATCAGCTTTTTTATCAGTAGTTACCAATTTCTCCTTCTTGTCTAATTCATCCGATAATTCATCATAATCTTTACGTAAACTTTCGGCTTGTTTCTTCAAGATCTCCAAATTGTCATTCTTTTCTAATAACTCGGCTTGCAATTTAGCAACTTCTTTATTAGATTCTGAATCGGCAGCGTTTAATCGAACTTCATCTTTTAAGTTCAACAATTCGAAGACTAGGTTGTAAGTTCTAGTTACAATCAAGGTCAAGAACAAAGTGAAACCAGTCAAGTATAGGTTTCTCTGAGCATAGAATTTTCTAGCTTGAATTTCAGAACGATCCGTAATGAAAGAGGCTGATTGTGCAGAAGCACCATTGATATTTGAACTAAAACCTCTCAATTCTTCATTAATGGTGTTGACTCTGTTCACTGAATCAACAAACAATATCAATATGAAAATAAGGATACACTTGATTGCAATTGAGACTTCTTTCAACTGGAAAGGTCTGGCGATGTTCTGGATCAATGGTCTTCTTATCTTAGAAGGTAATGGCAGCGACAAGATGGTGAAGAGTGTGATCTCGACGACCAATAAAGCAAAGACTAAGTTGTAGTATAAGGCCATTGTGGTTTTTCTGGCGATTGATGGTCTGTTTGATGGGTTTGTTTGTATGGTAAAGAGTGAAGAAATAAAAAGCAAGCAATCAAGATTTATATGTGCCACCGCATGGGTTTCTGTGCCTTAAATAAATCTGTCATCCGATTCGCGGGTCGATGAGCATATCTGGGCTCAAAAACTACTCCCGGTTTATCATATTCAGCGTTTATTAGAGACTGTGATTTCTATACTTTCCGATCCCTTATATACCACTCTGGCGAATTCAGCGGCTAACGAGTGACTGCTCTTTTGACACAAGCAAAGGATTGAAACTCAGTGCCTAACCGCAGTCACAATCAACCTATAAAACTAAATCAACAGTCACATCTCTATAAACAAACTTTTCAGTTTCTCTCTCTGATTCTGCAGTAAATCTTCATCTCTCTCTCTCTCTCTGAAATATTAAAAACAAACATAAAAACATATCCAAAAACAATTAAAAATACACAACACGAACTTAAATAAACGATTAGCAATTTTCCTTTCTTTCTTCTCCAAAACGTTTCAATGCGTGGAATGACCTCTATGATACTTCAACCCGTTCAAGTTCTTATATCTCTTACCACAAACCTCACATCTATACGGTTTATCCTGTTCCATGGCATTTCCATCATTTGGATCAATGACAGAATATGAACCATCTGAATTCATTTGTAATTTTTGATTCTGATGACCATGTAATCTATGATATTTCAACCCATTTTGATTCTTATAGTTCTTATTACAACCTATCACAGGACAAGTGAATGGCTTCTCAGAACCTTGGGCGACATATAAGTTTCTTGATGGATCATCAATGTATGTTCCTTCATCCATTTCCTCATCAAGATCCATGGCAGAGTCATCCATTGGAAATGGAGTTGAATGTTGTGAGGATTGATTATTGTTGGTAAGTTGAGCTGGGATTTGGTTATTAGTGGCATTATTAGTAGGTATTTGTTGTTGCTGTTGTTGCTGTTGTTGTTGTTGGTTTAATTGTTGTTGTTGCAAGTTATTAAAGTCTGTTGAGTTTTGCAAATTATTAAATTGAAATTGATTGGATTGATGCGGTATTCCTCCAGTATTGGCATTGACACCCTGTTGATTCAAATTATTAGTGCCGTTTGGTTGTGCATGAGCAAATGAGTTACGTAATTGTTGATGAATGGATGTGTTGTTGATACCATTACCTTGTTGTTGCATTTGGGTCTGTAGTTGTTGCTGCTGCTTGTTTTGGAATGGTGATTGAGTGAACCCAAATCCACTGTTGGAACGACCTGGAACTTGTTGCTGTTGTTGGCCTTGGTTCTGAACTTGTTGCAATTGTTGTTGTTGACGTAAATTGTTTTGGTTGGCTTGACTATTGGAATTAATGAAGACATCAGTGGTCGAAACGGTTTCAAAGTTCTGAATTGGTTTTGGTTGATGAGTAGGTGGAGTTGGTGAAATATGGCTTTCTTCGTAATGTTTCAATAAATCATGTAGTGTCGGTAGTAACTGGCCACAACAACTGTAATCTTTACAGTAATTAGCCTCTAAATCAGGTAAATAAGAAGACTGCATAGGTGGAGATAAAGAAGTCATGTTGTTATTGGCATGCTGATTGTTAGGATTGATATTGTAGTTGTTCAAGTTATTGTGCATCATCACTTCATCTTTCAACCAGGATCCAATAGTTAACGAACCCCAACTAATACCTCCAACACCCTGCGAATGGGCGATAGAGTCTCTACTTAGTCGTTGGTGGTTGTTGATATTGATCGAATTGGAACGGTTTGCAGACTGCTGGACATTGTGGTGTAGGTGCTGTTGTTGTTGATGCCCATGGAGTTGATGGATGGAGCCAGACCTTTGGCTTCCGATATCGATAGGCTGAGGCAAGTTGGAGGTATCCTTGACCGGTATGCTTATGGCCGACGCCTGGGAGTAGTATGAGTTGGTATTCATGATGGGAGGCGTGTCCTTCTGGAGTGCTGTTGGGCTGCTTGGGGATTGTACCGGGTGCTTATAAATTATGGGATGCAATAAGGCTAGTCACAAACGGGCGATTTTCGCTGCTGGAATGGTGGTCTATTCAGGCGGGTCGGTGGCACTGACTGGGTGGCGGTATACTTGCAGACGTAGAGTGTGCTGTTTGGCTGGGCGAAAATGTGTACCGAAGTGGAGCCGCAGAGTTGGAAATCTAGCAGATGGTGTCACTGATAATTACCTTCAGGTTCCCTGAAATTTAGTTAAAGTGATGGCTTTTGGGAAATTATAAAAATATGGATTCTGGGAAATTTGAAATCGGACACTTAGGCAGAGCGCAGTCTAAACGGACATCGGCGCTAGGCACACCTCGGCGTAACCTAGGCAGAGATCTCCAGGCCCACCGTAGAAGTGGCTCCGTTTAGGGAGGCAAACAATTCCGACCAACACGTGACAAACTGCATCAAGCGTGACATAACTCGCATGTCTTTACACCTCCCTGGCCAATCAGGTTTTCACAAGGCAATGTCTGAAGGTCGGAATTGAAGTAAATAAGGTTACCGTTGTGGTAGGGGCCGCACCAATTGAATTTCTTTTGAAATCTTGTGGCTGGAGTTGGTGACAACCTTACAAGGTAAGGAAGATGGCAATGCCTTATGGAGAGTTGAGACGAACCAGTGGCATTCGTAAATGTTGGTTTTCTGCTTCTACACGAAATTTGCTACCCATTTTCCACGTTCACGTGCTGCTAAATCCAGCAAGCATGCGTTTATTATTATAATAGTCTCACTCATACAGATGAGGTATACGGTCTCTACAAACATTAAACAGACCAAGGCCGTCGGCCTCGCAGCGAATTAGGGCAGCCAACTACACTAGACCCTGACATAGTCCCTCTCCTAAATACCTTTCTCATACGAACCAGTTATCTCTTGTCTCGATAGGCGGTTTGATCTTCACGTGATTATCATGTGACTATGACGTCAGGTCGAATTTCAGCTTCAGATTTTAAAGATATACAAACCTTACTTCTGTCTCTCTTTGATTGAAAAGAAACCACCAAGCCAGAAATACAGAATACTCAAACACGATCAACAGCATTCGGGTATGTCGAAAGAACACGACGAAAGTGAAACTCCACTATACCTTGACATAAGGATCCCTTTGATCACGATCAGAGTTATTCTGATATCAACTATCCTTTCCCTAATATCGTTTGGCGTGCTACTTCCATCTTCTTTTCTGGCATTCAACTACCTCTACAACCAACTGATACCGATGCCAACCATTTATATCCCACTATCTCAACATATCCTAAACTATGACTTTGACGGGATTCCACCATTCGTGATAATTGGCAACAGTGTTGATCCAATTTATGCAAATCAACCAACATCACATTCAAACAAAGAGACATTTCGACAGTTTGATTTTGACTTGAATTATGATTTCACGCTACAGTTCAATGCAAACTGCAAGAAAAGGACCAAATATACTTCATTCGAACCAATTATGTACAAGATCTCCATCGTGTCCAACCAATTAGTCAATCAATTGAATCCATATGGAACAAATCCATACATTTCTAAGAAGTTCAAGAAGTGGCCAATCAGCAATAATATCCATCAATTACCCAATACTCAAGTCCTTGTGTCATCCATGAACACTATTGTTCTGAATTGTGATTCATTGCTATCACAACCATCCACACAATTCAAGATTGGTGATTTGTTCCCATCTGTTATTGAATCATACTTCATTCCACAGTTCATTTCAAGGTATTCTCCATATTCTCCAGCTATATCACTTTCAAAAATTCCATTGTTTGAGCACATCAGATTCAATGAATATGTGAATCGTGACAATAAGCAATATTTCGAATCTGGTGATTTTGTGATCCTTTTGGAATTCAATAGCGATGATGTCGTGATCGATCCACTAAGCTCACGATTGATTGTGGATGTGAGCTGGACAGGACTCAAGTATTACTTGTTCCATTACAGAATATTGAGTTACTTGTTAGGAATTGGGATTCTTTGGGGATCTTCGTCTTTCGTGCTTGTTACAACTGTTGGTTTGATTGGGTGGATTGATTTGAATAATAAAAATTCTGGTGATGATGAGGCAATTGAAGAGGAAGATGAAGAAAATGATGAGGATAAGTATACTGAGAATAGATATGACAATCAATCGAAGTTCGATTATGAAGATTTTCCATTTAAGGGGGGACCTGATGAACGATATGTCAAGAAAGAAGAAGAGAGCTTTGATCAGGAGATCCCTCCTGAAGTTGCGGGGGCTACTGGGTAGTCAGCTACTTTATCCTACTAATGTAATAAACGCATGAATCAGTATGTATTGGAGACACTCTATGATATATATGGATATGGGATCGTGAACATGTAACAAGATGAGTTAACGTAGCAATAATAGAACAACGTAACAGGATGAATATCTAAATGCTAAACAATAACAAAAGATGAAATAAAAAATAATAATAAAACAACTGTAATCAATCTTTTTCCCCAAACATATTCTTAGTTGGTGGTATATCGCACATCAACATAGGATCGTTAAACCACTGGAAGAAATCATCATTTTTCAATTCAGTCTTTGAATCATTTGCGAGAACTTCCAGATATTTTTCATATTCTTCAATGATTGAATCCCATTCATTTAAAACCTTACCCAAGATGGTCCAATTCTTATCAAGATTAGAATGTTCTGACTTGTATAATTCAATATCATTTACAGTCATGGTGGTGTTCTTTCTAATGAATCCTGAACCTGATGATGATGAAGTGGTAGATGTCGATAACCATCTGGAAAGTTTTGAGTTGGTTACTTTCAAAATATCTTCAGTCTCAAATGATCTGCTGGTTCTATCTTCTTCTTCCAATGAAAGACTATGCAATAAACCAATTCCAGTAGTCTTGACACTTCTGTTCGGAGGTAGTCTTGGTCTTGGAGGAATTGCATCACAAGCATCTTCCATAATTTCATCCATACCAAAGAACAATTTCTTCTTTTCATGGCCATTTCCATTATCCTCACCATCAAAACTTGCTCCTTGACCAGATCTCTTTGATGGATCACTGATGACCTTATTCATGTAGAAACGGTTCTGGAATGAATCATTTGAGAAAATTAACTGATATCTATACTTGAATGATTTAGCTGGTGGAATCTTGATGAATAATTCAGGTGGTGGTGGAATAGAATCCATTGAGTTTGAATTGGTGGTACAATCTCCATTGGCATGGATCTTTCCATTGGTGGCTGTGGTCGCAGTGGTTTGTGAATTGCCTGAGATCATTGAGATCAATGAGGTACTTGATGATACACGACTTGTTGGAGTGGATTGCTGCGATGGTAAGGTTCGATGTTTTGGTACGGTTAACGATGGTGATTTCAATTGACCATTTTGAATTTGATTTTGGAAGGTTTCATCATCTGAGATTTCAGAAATTGAAGATGGTGTCGATGGTGTTGATAATCTTGAATTGGAGTCAAAATACCTGTTTGTTTGTAAAATAGGTGATGTTCTTGGTGTTGAATTTACAGGTGGTTTCAAGCTCGTGTTTGATGATGTAATGGTATTAGGTTCATGATTGATAGTATCATTCACCTTCTTAAAAAAACTTAATGCGGAGCTAATAATTGGAACTTTCCTCAAAGTTGAAGTCGGTAAGGTTCTAGAATGACCCTTTTGAGGTGATGTTGGACTAGATGACCTTCTTGCTGTATTAGATATCGAACTCATTGAAGTTTTGGAAAATGATCCTGGAACATGTGTACTTGAGATGTTTGAGTTATCAAATGTTGAAGATGGTGATCTGGATGTTGTCTGATGTGATGAGTATGGGGAGTTCGAACTTATTGAACTTGAGTAAATGGCATCATCAAAGATATCATAAGAGTACATTCTCTTGCTGTTGACTGTAGATGGAACAATCAATGTCGAGCTTGAATAACTATTTCTCAATATTGACAATGGTGGAGATCTGGGGTCTTTACTGAATTTCTCAAGAACATTGACATAAGACTTATTTCTCTTGCTTGAAGGAAAGGAGCTTGTGGATGAATTCTTGTGCATGGTTGCACTAGCTAATGATGGTTGGTCATTGATGAAGTAAGTAATGATTAGTTTTTTGTTAAAAATAGGCATTGATGGAATCATTTCAAACTTCAGTAAACTTGGATTATAGTCTTTATTCTGTTCATGATAATTTATGAATAGATCATAGGTATGATTCAGTTTCTGAAAGACAATCTTGTTGAAAACAACATCTCTATCACGAGGACCAACGATTTTAAAAACCAATAATCTGTAGTAAAAATGCCTGATCAATGGTTGCCAGTGTATAAAGGATTTCTCCCAAACAGGGTCAGAAATCAAAAACATTGATAAATTGAATAGTAATGAATGGTTTCTGTCTAAAATCCAATGTAGGTTCTTCGAGATTTCTGGTAATCCAGCGCTGAAGACATCCAATGATTTTTGATCAAAATAGAAATCACTAGGAATGATCTCCCACAGATTGAACAATGAAGACAATGCTTTGGCAATACAAATCATATTTTCAGTGTTGATCATTTGAATCAATCCAACTGCCCAAAATTCCCAATTTATGTGGACCAAAAGATCATTATTTGAAATAACTTGACCAACATTGGAGTAGAGTGGCTTTTTTGAATTGTTGTTCAGTCTTAAACAAAACTGGAGTAGGATATCATACATCACTTCGCAGTTCTCTGGATTGAATGGTGAAGTCTCCCTGGCTCTTAATAACAAAATTGTCTCAAAATATTTAATTATCAAACTAATATCAATATAAGTTGACGAATAAATCAGAGTTTCCAAAACTTGGAAGAATCTCAGAAATGGGATCTCAGATAAGTATAGTTGGTAGTTCTTCACTGTGTTACTTTTCTTGTTTGATGTGTAAAAAGCAACCATTTCATTATTAGCATTGGCATTCTGACTCAGATTGTCTTTGAATTGGCATCTTTTGAAATTTCTCAACATCTTGAAGTTGGAATCAAATATTTGTAAGATGTGTGAATATATTATGATACCACCTGGTTGACTTTCAACGAACTTGTGTAACTTATCAGACTCATCTTTATCCCCCTCAATCTGATATTGCTGATAAAATAATGAGATCTCCAGAAAATGTTTCAAAAAACTTTTGAACACATCACTATCAAATCCAGCCCATCTTTTGACCCAGTTAGTGTCTCTCAAATCGATTGCTAGTTCATCATATTGTTCTAAAATTTCAGTAAATGAAGGATCTTCATCAACAGATTCAATCACAAAGGTGGTAACTCTAGGTGGGGCCATACAATTCTTTCCTAACAGAATTGGATCAGCATCAGCATTCAACTTATGATCACCCTTGTACTTTATCAACGGCAGTAGATGATTTGGGTATGTTGAGTCATTAGTGAAATGGAGCCCAGTTGAATATGATGTAAATTCATGAATAGAACGATTCTTGACATATAATGAGAATAACAACACTTCAGCGAATCTAGGAACATGAATATATGCATAACAAAATACTTTACCAATGAACGCGTTTAGACTCAATGATAACATCTTCAAGTTAAACAACTTCTTGAATATTAAATTCAATGTAATCACCAGTAGATCTTTGTAAATGGTGGGATCTTGAATATGTATCCACTCATTCCGAGACATGACTCTTGAAATGCATTCTAGGTAGCAAGTCTTATCCACAAATGATATAGAGTTCCAGTTCTTAAAAAGTTCAGACAGCAAAACGAGCCAATAACTAGTGAAAAGTTTCACACCTTGAGCAACACATGTCCTTATCCTTATCAGGGAGTGGCTAGGCAGTGACTCCAGTTCTGGAGGCAATGATAGTTGTGTTTCTGACCTGAGAAACTTGAGCAGTGTGAGTCTGAGCTGGTTGCAACGAGCAGTTGAGTTTGATTTGTGCTGGTATTTTGTAAGTTGGGTGGTCAGTTGCTTGTAATGCTGTTCCAATATCTGGGTCCTTAGCACATGATCTTGCTGTGAATGGTGTTGCTGCTGGGAGTCTGCCTGCTCTGATGGCAGTTGGGGACTCATGAGCGTCTCTGGAAAGATGCTCAGTCTCTCAGTGGACGAGTTTCTCGAGGAGAGTGTGTCCCTGGTGAGAGCTGAGTTGGGCTTCGGTAGCGATGGGAATTCCATGTCTTCCCACAGAGTGACACTTTCTGGCAGATCTCAGTAGACAAGCGCGGTGGAAGAGCTAGTGGGTGGTCTGGGTGGACAGAACTTGTGGAAGGGGGGCCGCGGAAGGTCTGGCAGTGTGAAACGAGTGTGTCTGGCGCTTTGGGAGTTGGGAGTGAACGAATGGATGGTCTGGGAAGGTTTTGTACTAGTTTCAGTTGGCGATGAGATTTGGCTAATTTGTTTTGGTTTTTATCGAAAACTGAAAAACAATCGATATACAGGAAAAATGAATTCATAGGGGCACCATAAGCACAAGTTACTTTGTTTACATCTGCCCAACCGCAAGCAAGATCGTGGTCCTAATTGGGTGGTCAGATAAGACCTCTTGATACTTCATTTACTCTATTAATAGCACCCTTCACGTGATTCTGGCTTCCTGGCTGTCACACACGCATTTCCGGGAGTTTTGCCCCCGGAATATATGTTCATTATTTCCAATTGAAAAAAAAAGTGAATAATTTAGTGGAACCCGATTATCAAAACAAACAAACAACTCGACATAGTCTTGTTTACTTTCAGACCTTGTGTTTCTCTACATATTCCCGCTCTTCACGATGTCTGATAAGAGAACAATAGACGTTGCCAGTACGGAAACACCTGTTGGCGGCAGCAAACGTCAGAAGCTTGATTATCTCTCTGAGTCAGGTCCATTAACTCAAAGAGATGTTGTTTATTTCCAGAAAGAAGCTATTTTCAGGCAGCTGGTACAATACAAGGCTAGAGTTGGTGTTCTGGAGAAGGAGTTGTGTGAATATTCGAAGGATTATAGTTTGTACAAGTCCAAAGTGCTCATACTCAACGGTTGGGTTGACCAATTCATCTCATATTTGAAAACTTTGTTATCAGAAGAATCACCAGATAGTTCAAATGTGCTTGCTGAAGGTCAATATTTAGATATCAACAGGACAGATAATGAATTCAATAACATACTTAATGAGAAAAGAAGTCTGCTGAATTCTTTATTGAATAAACTGACTGCAAATCTACCTACTGACGTTTCTAGAAGTTTGGATTCATTGAACAAAGAAACTACTGAATTGAAGATCTCTCAAGAGGACCTTCTAGCTAAGAATGATTTATTACAGAGAAAAAATAAAGACTTGAATGATAAATATTCTGATGTTTTGAAACAAAGTGAGAGACTCAACAGTGCAACAATTGAAAGAATAAATGCTATCAAAAAAGATAAAGACAAAGCATCTGACTCAAAGGATAGAGAAACGAGTGTGAAAGCTGAATCTGAACCAACCAAAAATAAATCCAGTGAAGTTGAATCACTAAATTTGGAGATAACACAACAAAAGTCATTCATCAAAGCACAAGAAAACATAATCAATGATCAGCTTACAAAACTTAATGCAATGCAGGCTGAGTTGAGTCAACTGTCCAAATTGCAAAGTATTAATTCAACTGATGTTAAATCATCTAGTGACTATCAACAACTATTCAAAGACCACGAATTATTGAAGAATCAACATGCTGAACACTCCTCCAAATATGATTCATTACTAGACAATTTCCAGAATCTGGAGAAAACATCCAATCAATTGAAGGACCTGTTCAAGGAAAGTTTCAATACTGAGAAATCCAAAATAGTTAATCAATTTGATGTTCTTGAGAAGGATCTGGTGAGAATCAGAACCGCAAGAGATGAATTATTATCCAAAATTGCAATTCTTGAATCCGAAAAATCACAATCATCAACCATTAATGAATTACACAAATATTTGGAATCACAAAGCACCATAATAGAATCATTGAAGTTTGAAGATTTAACACCAGAAGCTGTTGAAGACAGCAGCATTGAATCATTGCAGAAAAAGAACTCTATTTTGACACAAGAATTACAAAGTTTGGAAAATGCTTTCAAATCAACAGCGTCATCCAATATCAAGAAGTTCACTACGTTCTTGGAACTAGAACAGGGGTTGAACAAATACAAAGTTGAGAAACAGAAATCTGATCAAAAGTATTTTGCTGCCATGAGATCGAAAGATTCATTGCTTTTCCAATTGAAGACGTTGAAAGATTTGAACAAAAGTCATGAACTTAAGGTTTCAAACTTTCAAGATCTGAAAAAAATTTCACAAGATGAGATAGATACCTTAAACTCCAACTTATCTAACTCAAACAAATTGGTTGAATTGAAACAGAAAGAAATTGATCAATTAGTCAAGAAGTTATCAACTTTAGAACTAAAAATCAAAGAAGCTTCAACAAAACTGGAATCCTTACAATCTAAATATGATCAGCAATCTAAAGAAAACTCAAAACTGATCTCATCAGAAACATCATTGAAATTATCAAACCAAAAATTAACTAATCAAACTGAATCATTGACAAAACAACTGGACCGTTATAAATCACAAGGTTCTGAATCTTTGAACTCTGAAGAACTGGAGCAATACAGATCCCTAATCTACTGTTCATTATGTTCCAAGAACTGGAAGAGCACAGCAATCACTCAATGTGGTCATGTCTTCTGTGAAGCTTGTACTAAAGAGAGACTAGATGCCAGAATGAGAAAGTGTCCAACTTGTAACAAACCTTTCAGTTATAATGATTTGTTAACTGTTCATTTATGATAAGGATGTGTATGTGGTGGTTTTATTGAGTCTGTTAATGTATTATATATCTGTATATGTTGGTTTAGGTGTAAGAAATAGATGATAATGAACTGTTATTCCAAAAGGCTGTAAAAACGCGTCAAATTGGGATAAAATAGAAGTTGGTAGTACGCGCAACTGAAATTTTTTTGGTCAAAGGATGCGTCACTTCCGGAACAGGCAACGAAAATCAATTAGTGAAATACCAGATTAGGAAATAAAGGAAGCCAATTCGCGCCAATTTGGCATAAAAACACTGGTCGAAGCGTCTTTGGTAAAGAGCGAGACCACAGTAGAAAATAGGTATATTCAGAACAATAAACTCTTTGAGCAAGCTCCATACTCCATATACAAAAGTCTTACTAAACCGAGTTCTGAAGTTGGAAAGGACGGGTTTATCACTGCTGGTTCCCCGAGTAACCGTTCATTTCGCGAATTGGCGCCTGCCATCTTTTGGCGAAACTTTTGCAGAATTGTCGTTCTCGCTCGGTGGCGAAAAGTGGAAAATGTTGCGCTGGCTTTTTTTCAGTATTTAAATCGTGCGTTTCCCACAAAACAGAAAAGAAAAACAAAAACAAAACTTTTCCGAAATTTGGAAACGAAAAAAGCGTGGATTTCCCCGAAACGGCAGATTTCTTGTTTGGGACAGACACATATCACAATGGACACCTCCAACTTGAACGAGTCGGTGAACATTTCCACGCCAATCCATACACCTACGGCATCCAAGCCACTGGATATTGCCACGGAGAACAACTCCAACAGCATAGAGACAAATGGTGCGTTGAAACTGGAGGAACCCCAGCAGAAGCAAGAGGCACATGAACAAATCACTACAACTGATAACAAGCCTATCTCGCCACCACTACCATCTCCAACCAGCACAACCACCAAGCATGAGCTGGACGAAAAGACAGAAGAACACGATGTCAAGAGAGTGAAGGTGGACACTCCTGAACCTGCTGATGCTTCTCTTGAATCATCACAGCCACCAGCTGATCAAACAGCGACACCAACTACAACCAACACTGTCCCACCAACTGAACCAAACGCACAACCTATAGATTACAGTCAGATGACACCTGCTCCAAAACCACCTACTGAACCAGACATGAATAACCTTCCTGCAGTTCCAATTCCAAAACATCAACAACAATATGCAATGAAAGTCCTTAAGATAATCAAAAGAATGAAAGATGCTAGACCATTCCTACTACCTGTTGATACAGTCAAATTGAATATTCCACTGTATTATAACTTCATCCCAAGGCCAATGGACCTAAGCACAATTGAAAGAAAATTGACAGTTAATGCATATGATGATGTTGCTAAATTCAGTGAGGACCTTAATTTGATTGTTGCTAACTGTGCAAAATTTAATGGTGTTGATAGTGCAATTGCTCAGATGGGTAGAAATATCCAAGCTAGTTTTGAAAAACACATGCTTAATATGCCAGGTAAAGAACCATCTGTGAGTAAAGCTACTGTTACTGGAAGAAGAAAACAAAGTACGACTTCTCAAGGTGAACTGAATGCTGAAGGTGTTCCAACTATCAGAAGAGATTCCACAGCCACTGCCAATGGTAGACCAAAAAGAGAAATTCATCCACCAAAACCAAAAGATATGCCATATGATATAAGACCAAGAAAAAAGAAATTCGTTGCTGAATTAAGATATTCTCAACAAGTTCTAAAAGAATTAGCATCAAAGAAATATGAATCATTCAGTTACCCATTTTTAGAACCGGTTGATCCAGTTGCTTTAAATTGTCCAACTTATTTTGATTATATCAAAGAACCAATGGATTTTTCAACCATACGGAATAAACTAAATAATAATCAATATGAAAATGCTGATCAATTTGAGCATGATATTCGTTTAGTTTTCCAAAATTGTTATACTTTTAACCCAGAAGGTACCGCTGTTAATATGATGGGTCACAGATTAGAAAAGATCTTTGATAAGAGATGGGCTGATAGACCACAAACTCCACCAACTCCAAACCAATCAGAAGATGAATATACCACAGATGAAGAATCAGAAGTTGAAAATATTGATGAAAGTCTAATTACGAATCCAGCTATTCAATTTATGGAAGAACAATTAGAGAGAATGAAACAACAATTAGCAACTTTGAAACAAAACGAAATTGACAAGATCAGAAAAGAAAGGTTATCGAAGAAGAAGACTAAAAAGACTAAGAAGAGAAGAAGAAGAAGTGAAGCCTCCAGTGTTGTCACTTATGATATGAAGAAAGAATTAAGTGAGCGTATTAATGAATTACCTGAAAAGAAACTAAATCAAGTGCTAACAATCATCAGTGAAAGTTTGAACTTGAGTAATCAAAATGGTGAAGAAATTGAACTAGATATGGATCAATTGGATAATACAACTTTACTAAAATTGTACAATTTAGTTGTCAAGAAGAAATCCTCGACCAAGCAACGTCCATCAACTTCATTAAATGGTGGAGTTAAAAGAACTAAAAAATCAAAAAATTTATCAGAAGCTGAACAATCGAGACAAATTGAAAACTTAAAGAAGAAGATTGAATTATTTGAACAACCAAATTCTGCATCTACCACATTTGCCAATAGTTCAGTTGCTAATGATTCAGATGACTCTGATGATGATGTTTCTGAATCCTCGGAAGAAGAATAAACATATGTTGGATACGAACTATATTTTTCATGGCTTTACCCCCCTTATATATATATGAGCTCCTTCAAATTAACGACTATTGTACTATTTAATCAAGATTGTAGTCGTCTACAAAGACTATCAAATTGCTGCGTGCATCAGCTATACAAAAAAATATCTAACTCACAAGGTCTAAGGAAATCATTAACACAAGAAATCAAATATTCTCTTGTAGAATGGTCCATTCTTCAACTCTTCTGTAATTTGTCTGTTTTCCTCTTCAAGTTCTTCAGCGATGAAGATCTTTCTGTCAGTATCTAAATCAATTTCGACAGCTTTGATATAAGGGAAGACCAAAATATCTCTCCTATAAATGACCAAGTAGATCTTATGGCCAACATAAAACAACAAGAATGAGAACAAACCTAAGCAATTCTGGAAGAAAGTGACAGCATTTGGTTTACCATCACCACCAATAGGAAATAAAGAAACCCAAATTTGAGCAGCAAGAATCACCACATTTAAAGCAATAGCAGCATATGAAGTCCAAACACCAAGTGGAGCCTTGTAACCCAATTCATTAGTGTTTTTACCTTGATCTTTCAAAGCTGATCTGAATCTAATATGACTGATACAGATAGTGGACCAAGTAAAGATGGTAGATAAACCAGATAATGATAATAACCAAACAAAGATAGATTCTTGATCATCATAAGCAGCAATGAAACTGAATAAACCACAAATAATAGAAACCATCATGGCTCTAATTGGTCTGTTTAGTTTATCAACATAATCAAACCATTTTGGTGCAAAACCTTGCTTAGCTAATGAATAGAAAGTTCTTGATGATGAGTATAATGCAGAGTTACCAACTGATAAGACAGCAATCAAAATAACAGCATTGATGATATGTGGAACAACCTTGATACCGTATGTTTCAACTGCAATGACATAAGGTGAGACTGGGGCACCATTGTTCTTACCAGAACCCATCAATTGTGGGGAGTCATAAGGAACTAACAAACCAACAACAACAATAGATAAAGCATAAAAGATCAATAGTCTGTAAAAGACTTGCTTGGTGGCTGTTGGGATGGCCTTTCTTGGATTCTTTTGATCGGCAGCAGTCAAGGCCATGAATTCAGTTCCACCTAATGAGAAAGTAGAAGTAACAAAAACGGAACCAACACCTTTGACCCCATTGGCGAATAAACCTGGGTTCTTGAAGTAACGAGCACCAATAAATCCACCATTACCAGCAGCACCAGTATCAAGTAACAATCCCAAGATAATGAAACCTAAAATCATAAGAACTTTACAGAAGTTGAAATAAAATTCAGCTTCACCATAACCCTTTGCACCAAACAAATTAACAACAACAATAAAGGTGAAAAATATTGCGACAAAAACATCTGGATTAGTTTTAGTATCCCAGAATTTGATAGTCATTGAAGCTGTAACCATTTCTAATGGCAACACGGTGAACCAATTAATAGCATAATTCCAAGCAACAGCAAACCCTAATGAAGGATCAACTAATTTTGCAGAATAAGCATTGAAACCACCTGCCATTCCTGAAAATGCAACGGCTAATTCACCGGCTGCTAAAATAGTAGAGAATAACATGACACCCACAATAATGTATGAGATGATCAAACCTAATGGACCGCCCATAGTTAAGGCTTTACCATTACCAACTAATAAACCAGTACCTAACCCACCAGCCATTGCAATAAGTGCAACATGACGAAATTTTAAACCTTTCTTGGCTGGGTCTTTATCGGTGGACTTGGATTGCCCTTCCAAATCAGTTGCTGTTTCAAACACTTCTTTTCTCTTGAAGGAATCAACTAACCTTGAGAAATGGTTTGGATTGTTTTCCTCAACACTGTATAATTCGCCAGTTTCAATATTACTTGATTTAGTACCTTCTGACTTTGATGATGAAGTTCCTTGTTCATTAAACGTCTTTAGTTCAACGTTTGTTGACTTCTTCACATCTTCTGAATTACTACTATCACTAGCCATAACGTAAGGTAATTTAATGTAATATGACGATAGGATCAGGAATAACTGTGAGAAATGGGGCAATGAGAGGGTATTTTTATATGCGAAGGGGATTTCAGGTATTTGATAACTTATTTCTGTTATTCACTTCTTTAAGTGGATTACCTGTTTGATTCCTCTTCTCATTGTTTCTCACTGTGGTATCGGTTTTCTGGTCCATACTGTTTGCCCATAAACCATTCTCTCACCGGGTCACTTAGCCAGAGGCAGAGAGTAATCATTAGCCACATCTCAGCACCTCCAACGGCACTCTCTGCTCTTCTAGTAAAAAGCTCTCAAGCAGACGTTGATGAAGGAAGCACATCTGTTTTGTGTCAATCTAAGATCCGGTGTGCCCTCGTATTTCCCGTTAGGTTCACTTTCCGCATTCGGAAGTTTCCAGAGAAAATGCGCACCACCAGCGAAAAATTTTCTTTTCGGTGTGAAAAAGCAACGAGAAAACAAAAGAAAAAAAAAGAGGCGAATAAAAGGAAGTGTTCTGGCACTGTTTCCAACCAACTACAAACTCGAAAAGCACACGCAGAATCAACATTAACAAAATGGCTGATCAAATTTCCAACGGTTTACAAAACATGAGCATCAATGGCGGTGCTTCCCACCAAGAGCAACAGGCAGGCGGCCGCTCCTCCTACGTGCCTCCTCACATCAGATCGCGTCCTCAAGGTCATGGTGATGCCAGAAACTACGCTGACAGCGGCTTTGGCGGTGGCTACTCCAACAATAACAACAACAACGGTGGCTACGGTGGCGGTAACGGCTACGAACGCAGAAACGGTGGTGGTTCAGGCTACGGTCGTGGCTCCAAGGGCGGTTTCGGTGGTGGTCGTGGTCCATCCAAAGGTCAAGGTAGATTCGTCGATGGTAAGCATGTCCCAGCCCCAAAGAATGCTGCCTTAGAAAAAGAATTGTTCGGTGAAGCCGACGATGCCTCCTTCCAATCCTCAGGTATCAACTTCGACAATTACGATGACATCCCAGTTGAAGCATCAGGTGAAGGTGTCCCAGAACCAATTTCCACTTTCACTTCTCCTCCATTAGAAGAATTATTACTAGAAAATATCAAATCTGCTAGATTCACCAAACCAACTCCAGTTCAAAAATACTCTGTTCCAATCGTCGCTGCTGGTAGAGATTTGATGGCCTGTGCCCAAACTGGTTCAGGTAAAACTGGTGGTTTCTTATTCCCAATCTTGTCAGAGTCCTTCATCAATGGTCCATCTCAAACTCCAGAACCAACCTCTCAATTCTCAAGAAGAAAAGGTTTCCCAACTGCTTTAGTCTTAGCTCCAACCAGAGAATTAGTTTCCCAAATTTATGAAGAAGCTAAAAAATTCACTTACAGATCATGGGTTAGACCAGCCGTTGTTTACGGTGGTTCTGACATTGGTTCCCAAATCAGAGACATTGAAAGAGGTTGTGATTTATTAGTTGCTACTCCAGGTCGTTTGAACGATTTATTAGAACGTGGTGTTATCTCATTGAAAAACATCAAATACTTGGTTTTAGATGAAGCTGATAGAATGTTAGATATGGGTTTCGAACCTCAAATCAGACACATTGTCCAAGATTGTGATATGCCACAAGTTGAAGGACGTCAAACTCTTATGTTTTCCGCTACTTTCCCAAGTGATATTCAAATGTTGGCTCGTGATTTCTTGAAAGATTACATCTTCTTATCCGTCGGTAAAGTTGGTTCCACTTCAGAAAACATTACACAAAAGGTTATCTACGTTGAAGACAACGAAAAAAGATCATTCTTACTAGATATCTTAGCTGCTGATGAAAATGGTTTAACTTTGATCTTCGTTGAAACCAAGAGAATGGCTGATTACTTATCTGATTTCTTAATCAGTCAAAACTTCCCAGCCACTTCTATTCATGGTGATCGTTCTCAATCTGAACGTGAACGTGCTTTAGAATACTTCAGAACTGGTAGAGCTCCAATCTTAGTTGCTACTGCCGTTGCTGCCAGAGGTTTAGATATTCCAAACGTTACTCATGTTATCAATTATGATTTACCATCAGATATTGATGATTATGTCCATCGTATTGGTCGTACTGGTCGTGCTGGTAATACTGGTGTTGCCACTGCATTCTTCAACAGAAACAACAAAAACATTGCTAAAGAATTTGTTGAAATCTTATCTGAAGCTAACCAAGAAGTTCCAGCTTTCTTAACTTCAATTGCCAAAGAATCTTCATTTGGTGGTAGAGGTGGCCGTGGTGGTCGTGGTGGTCGTAGCACCGGTACCAGAGATGCTCGTCGTTCAAATGGTGGTTTCGGTGGTCAATCATCATCTTATGGTAATGCTTCATTTGGTGGTCAATCATCATATGGTAACCAACGTTCTTCAGGTAATGCATTCTCATCTTACCAATCACCAGCTGCTGGTGGTAGTTCTTCACAATCATGGTGGTAGGTTTAACCTCTCCATGAGTTTGTGAATTTTTCATTATTTTTTTTCAAGTTGGTTTTATTTTTGTCTTTTATGTTTTATGCTTTTTAGCTATTTTTGTGCACGGTTCAAATGTCTCAATCATAAATATGATGTTGGGTTTTTTTTTATTATTATTTCATTGAACATTCATTGGGAAAAAGGTTTATCTTTTTTTTGTCTTTTCTGTTCTAGGATTCAAAGATTGAAAGAGAGTTGTTTTAATTCATTGCATTTATTATTCTCTTTTTTGGTATTAGAAATTTTTTTTTTAATTTCACATTGTTGTTTGGGTATCACAATATTTATTTACAAGAGGATAAATATTTCACGGGAAAAGAAAAGAAAGAAAGATATAGAGAAACTAATATGTTTTTTTTCTCAAGTTTTATTGTTGGGTTTGCAAACTTTACTTTTTGTTAAGTTTTTTTTATTATTCAGTTTGTGTTTCAACATTGATTTTGATTTAATTGTTATCATTTATTTGGGTGTTTTGTCTAACGGGTAATTTCCACTTTGAAAGTGTTTTGTTTTTGATCTGCTTATAATTTGCATGTCAAGAATTATTGGTGTTTTTCAAAATTATTATATAGAAGAGTCTGTTAGTTTGCTTGTTTGTTGTTTTGTATTTGTTAGGATTTAGACATTGAGTAGTGCATTATCTTATTTAAAATATTATTAATATAGTTAGTTATTATAAAAAAGGTGTAGTTTGACCTGTTCTTTTCTTCTTCTGGTTATCTCAAAGGAGCGTGATAAGTGTCTGACATTCAATACATCATGACTAATGTTTACCCATTGACGACATGTCAAGATTTGAAATACTATGCCTCATCGTACCGTGATACCCACTATTTCCACCATCCATGTGCTGCTTGCATTTCCACCTTTCCATCAGATTGGTTCAGTGTGCTTGAACCGTGCTGATGGCATTAATTTGATAGCTGGAGTCTTGCTCTACCAGAACCTTAAAGGTTAGCCTCGCGGGGGGACCAAGAAAAGAAATAAATTTTGTTCGCAACTCTTATTTAGGACTACTATACATATATCAAATTCGTCTTTCCACTTCCAACGAAGGACTAGCTAGACCTTTCCGTTAGGTCTGAAATAGTGGCACAACATTACGGATCCAACGGTGCGATTATCGGTGATATTTTGAAGTCTCACTCAAGTCTTTGAGCTTTGATGGCAAAGTACCTCAAAACGGCATCGTAGCATCTGGACATGATTTCACTTTCACTCTTTTGTGTCAGCTTCCACCAATCCTGGAAAGACATGCACTAACTGTTCTGTAGAAGTTACTATCTAGATTCTAGAGTATGGAGTAGAACTTACTGTCTTAATTAACCTGTCAAACTTGGAATAGATTTACTCCGTTGGACATAACCCTGCATAAAGTCATTGCTCAGCGATGGGTCTAACTTCTTTGCCCTAGAAACAGATTCATGGTGAAATGATATTACTATTATTGTTGAAGTAGGATTATGTGCTTTCAAGTATTCGACTATCTACCTCAACTCATTTTGGGGGTAGATACGGCGAGCTTTCACCGACACTAGCGTTGGTATTTTGTAACTTGCTGTCAAAAGTCGATTAGAACTAGACTTGACACTTATCTCCGTAGCTACACTTTTATGGGCAGCATCAAAGAAATCACAGCCGCTCCCAATCCGTCACTGGTTGCTCCAGAGTCAACTATCTATGTATGCTAGAGAACTCTGTACTTAACAAGATGAAACAGGAGCTGGATTTCGATCTCATCATCAGTTATCTGAAGTGAGGTTGCACTGATCTAATACTAATAGATTTAGTCTTGGTTTAATCCCTTTGGGTCCATGATAAAGATTGCAGAGATTCTAGATAACCATGAATTTCTTCATAGAAACCGCAGTGATTAATTAATCTCCAAGCACCATGACCTAAAGCAATGCACTTTTAAAGCCATTCGAGACTTTGAAGAAACACAAAGAAAACTGGCGGAAAACTGCCATTTACGAACTCCTTTATTCAGTACAGTACTTCCGTCGTTTTAACATCACGCTTCTGGCCATCAGGTCCCCGGACCTTCAAACACCAAGCAACAAATGGGCTTTCTTAATTGTTTCGCTGCTTACACGAAATGGAATCATTGGTCTCACAGAATAAATAATATCCTTTGTAATTTTGACTCCAACTGAATATGTCAACTCCAGGATTTGGTATATATGATAAGTTAGCAAGTAATGTTAACCATCAACTGAATTTATAGTTACACCAATATAAGTCTTTGCTAGAAAAAGAAATCTAACCAGTAAAACCGTCTTGATGGACACCGTTAAATATCACTAGCTCGCTAAAGTTCCGCCGCGCCCGAGACAAGCTGCGCGAGAATATATGGCCCCATAAATGCCCAACGATTTAGGTTAAAGTTGATAGTTTAATGCTTATCTCAGCTCCCGATACAAAACGTGATCGGGTGTAGTAGTCGAACCAGGTTGCCAAATAGAGCCCAGGTCAGCGCAAGAGTACCAACCACCTTGGTAAACCAAGTACTCTTGAGTACCGGTTTTGTTTCATCTATAACTTGCTGTTATACCACAATGAAAGCTATTGAACTCTTTTCCCTATTTGGGCTCGTGCAGTTTGTGCCGCCTAACAGTTCCAATAAACTTTAAGCTATTTTAATATGCAAGTTTCAGTATTACCCAAGCACTTGACACAAAGAACGAAACTTAAGGTTTTAACCGAGTAGTTGTTACTTTTTATCTCAAAGGATCCATTAATAATCTGTACGCAGGGGAGAAAATATCTATTTAAGTCGACAGATTTTCTTGAAAATATCAAACTGTCAGTTGCGAGACATTAACAGTTCCAAGGGTTTGACCATCAATACATTTTTGTCTCACCATAAGCTTGCATTGCTCCAAATGAGAACCATGAGTAGAAGAGACCAAAATATCATAGACAAACTTTCAGAGTATAGATTTCCGAAGGGTTCATCAATCTCATCACCAACCACACCAACAGCAACAAAGTTCGAAGAGACATCCCATTCTTTCAAGTTCCAGGTTACTACATCAACACCATCAAGTCCAAACTCTGCAGTTGTAAGACGTCCCTCACATAGACGTTCTGCACCGATGAGTCTATCCAGCACTGAGTCTATCTTTGACAGTTCCAATCAACTGCCAAATGGAACAAAGAACTTCAGGAAGACCGAGTTCGAAGAAGATACAAAGATACGAGAGGGATCTGAACATTATCAACCATTCCACTTTCAGCTAACTTCATTGAGTACTAAAGTCAAGTCATCAAGTAAATCCATTCCAAGAAGTAAACCAATGATTGATCTTGATGTCGTTGCTAAGCCTTTACAACCAAGATTAGGCTCAAGCTTTATTGACTTCGAACGCGTAGGTGCTGATGATTTGAAGAGTGATGAAGCTTTAGATGAAGTGGAGAATGAAGATGAATTCGATGGTGAAATTAGCATGATAGATTTTCTAAGAGAAAGTATCAGTGACAGAGCAATGAACATCCCTGAAGCATATGATCCTTCTGAGTTCATCAGTACCCCTTTTGGAATTACGTGGCTTGCTTCAAAAAGTCATACATGAACAGACACAAGTTTATTTATTCTTTTGCTTTGATTATTTTCAATTCTCGAGTGGCCTTCATAGAGGAGTTCACTCAATTGTCTTCTGTATTTATTTTTACTGGGTGTTTGTATGATAGAGTTTCGGTTTTGGTTTTGATATAGTTTTACAAATCGCATGTTTAATATGTTTAAAAAATTGTTAACTGTAGTGTTCCTCTGGCATTGTTTTTTCGAAGTTTGATGAGCCGTACTCAGACGTTACCGTGCTCAAACACTGATGATGAATAAAGAGAATCTAGATAAAGTTGGTCGCAGAATCTAGATCCCAGATGCATCTCAGTTTAAACTAATACTGAAATTTTTTTCATTGTCTTGATTGGTACCTTAATCAGCCAGACTCCGTAGTCCGACAATCTGGGCCTTTTGCTCATAAGAGGACCTGCCATTTAGATTCAGCATGGAATCGGTCAAGTTTGAACCGTATCAACATAATGACGTTTACCTCAAGACGCATGTGCGGCACAAAACCCCCAGGTCCCCCACATTTCCGACATATTTTGTCATTCGGCCAAATCCTAAAGCGACGAAACCCTATTTTTTGTCATGGGTGCGGTTGCATGGATGGCTCGATTTGTGTTTGTCTAAGCGGAGGTTAAACTGCTCATTTGTGAAAAGTCTGGAGATGGCACGGCGCTTTCTGCACAGTAAAGTCAAAAATGTACCCCAAACACAAAGTTCAGATCGTCATCGGAGTCCAGACTCCAGACGCTAACGGCCTTATATTTACGATCTGCCGTTCCATTGAGACTTGTCTGAATTAGGTATACATAGACGTGCCATGGGGTAAATGTCATCGGTGTGCTTCGAGATGCAGAAAGAATAGGATCAAGATTCAATTAACTATCACACAGCCAGTTGATCTATTCTTTCTTCAACTTGAATAAAAGTGGCTTATGTCCAATAGAAATTTGCTCATAATATCTGTAATGATCTCCATATCCTGGTAACTCTGCTAGGTGGCACGTGTGTAGAGCTGGCCATCGACATATAGTTATATTACCAATATCATTTATATGTTATCTTATATCTTATCTCCGCTGATGTAATCAGATTTCTGATTTCTGCCCCTCTGCGGGTCATGTGATACATAGTTAAACCCGTCCGGTACATACCGTCGGGTCTTGATTTTCGTGATATCTTTGGATGAACTTTTGAATTATAAAATAAGAAAGCGTCTTCCAAATCTTCTTCGGCAATACGCTACTATGATCATGAGTCTAATCATTCAATGCAAGTGCTATATTGATAATAGTCATAATAATTTTTAGGTTTGTTTACTTTGCATATTTCAATGATACTATAGAAAATTTCAAATCAAACAGATGATAGTAAAAGTTATTCTTCATATTATTCTTGGAATGACGAGTTATTTTCAAGAAATTATAATGACTGACTTGGTTATGAGAACTGATTATAACAACAACTTGTTACTTTTTATATTTAACTGTTTAGTCAGCTGCCATTCACTTGGTATACTATGAACACTTATCATCCAGAGAACTATCATCATTACTATAGTCTATAAGACTTATTATTCTTATCCTTGGGCAGCGTCCAGATCGCCAGTGAACTTTTGGGTTTCGAGCAGCTTCGTTATGTACAGTGTGTTATACTAACAGAAATATCGCGTTGTTTGTAGAAGCTAATCAATACCAGAGACTTACGAAAAACCATAATAAGACAGACATTAACATTATACATTAAACAATCCAACGAGTTTTATCTCCATGGGATGACGGTAACAGAGTAAAACGAACATGATAAACTAAAAGATAGATAGCAACACTTTCTTAAAAAAACACCTTTTTGAATTTATTCATAAGACATTAACATCAAGGAAAAGAACAAGCTCTGAATTTGAGAGACCCTTCCTTCAAAATTTCTGTATTAAATAAACTTCACTTATCAAACGCCAAAAATCCACCATTAAAACAAAAAAACCTATACAACACAATAAACCACATATGTCTTTCTTTATCACTAATTAGTAAACAATCATGTTAGTAGATTAGAAATATTCATAACTGTTTTTGGTTCTTCATCATCACTTGAATTAGAAACAACTCTCTTACTCTCTTCGCCATCTTCAACTTTCACTTCACCATCAACGACTCCAGTCACATCATTACTTAGACTTGCAGTAGGCACAGGGTTGGCATTATTGTTATTCCCATTGAACTGAACATTTGGTTGGATCGATGAAGGGGGTGGTAGTTTCACACCATCTTGACATTCAGTGAAATTAAAATCTGGTTTGAAAATAGGCTGTTGTTGTTCAGAAGATCCAGAAGAAGATGATGTTCCAGGCATTGGCTGTGGAGGATATGCCGCTGTCAGAGGAGTAAAACTTGATGGGACACCAACGGCAGAACCACGATGGGATGGAAAATTTGGGGATAGGTAAGTTGAGGAGGATTGAGAGTTTCTCCTCTTGGTCGGGTTTGGGAATAGCTCATGGACGAATGAAGATCTTCTTGATGTAGAGTTGGAATGTAAATTATAATCAATTGAAATAGAACTGTTTCTTGATGAATCTCCACCAGTTCTTGGATAGGCTGTTGAAAATGGTGATGTTGAACCAGCAGTTGGCGTCAATATCGTCTGTGTGGAGTGTCTTCTCAATGGATAATGCTGCTCTTCAAGTAATCTCTTGACGCCTTGACGCTGTTGATAGATTTCTTGTGTTATGCTTCCAGATCTCGATGTGTTTGCTGTACGAGGTAAAAATGGTTGTTGAGATGGCTGGTGAGGAGGAACTAGCTGAGATGGTTGATGAGGATGGTGTTGGTCAAGACGTGGTGGCAATGACGGCTGTTGTTGCTGCTGTGGACCAACTGATCCTTGTGCTTGGTATCCAGATGGACCATTGGAGAACATGTTGGTATTAAAAGAAGGAGTGGTCTTGAATTGAGGATAATAATCACTGCCGTTGTTAGGAACACCTTGTACTTGGGCCTGTTGTTGATGATAGTGTTTGACATCTAAAATGGCTTGAGTTGAAGCTCTTCTTCTTCTATTAGCACCACCATTCCACCAATTCTTAATAGCATTATCTGATCTACAGTTCAAATGTCTTGCAATTTCAGCCCATCTCTTACCATGCTTAGCAACTAATTCTTCAATCAATTGACCTTCTTCTGCGGTGATTGGACTTCTATTCAATGAAGGCTTCAAATTCTGATGATATCTTTCCCTACATTGCTTTGGAGTTCTTGAACCTAAGGTCTGGGAAATTCTGACCCAATTAGAAGGACCAAACATAGTTATGGATTCCATCAGCTTCTTATCTTCTTCGAGAGACCAAGGACCTCTGCGAAGTGTGGTTGAATATGCTGTGGCTTGAGTGACTCTGATTTCCTCAGCCTTTTGGTTCTGAAGGTCTTGAAAAGATGAGGATGTTGGCTGCTGGTTTAACTGGTGGAATTGATGAAATGGTTGTTGAGGCTGTTGTTGTCGACGATATGGGGAGGATGTCAACGTTGGAGCAGGTGGTGGATTGGTTAGGGGATGTTGTTGTTCTTGTTGCTGCTGAATCTGGGGTTGCTGCTGAGAGGGCAATGGCCCATTTGGATGCAAGGACATCAGCGATGGCAGCTTTGTAGGCTGGTTGACAGCCTGGGAGGATTCCATGCTCTGGGAGTACATTCTGGTGGAGGAAAAGGTGTACTGACAGGACCCTTTCGTGTGGATGAGGAATGGAAATGGGTCAGCTTGTCAAGATATCAGAGGTAATGAAACACAATAAGTCCGTGATGCTGGCTATAACGGGACTCTGGACCAGTCGAAAGAGCTGTTGGCTGGAAAGGCTAGAACCGACGATAGAGGGAACTTTCTGTAATGGCACAGACAAAATAACTGAGCCAAACTGACAAGGAGCAGGATATGAGAGACAGTTTTAGTTATGAACTTGTGCTGCTTGAAGCAAAAAGAGCTCCCAGAAAATGGTCAAAACCGCAAATTTAGGAAAACGGCCGCGAAAACGGATTATGTAATATTAGATGTTATTTGTTATTTGTTATTTGTTATTTGTTATTAGTATACAGATCAATGCATTATAAGTTTATAGAGTGACAGAAGTATGCTATGAACGAATGGTTATCTGGATTCCCATTTCAGGTTGAAACGGCCGTCTGGGGGAACGTATTCATTAATTAGCTTCAAAACCTCCTCGGTGTTGGTACCGACTTTGATGATGTCTCCGTTTTTAGCTGAGATGAAACCCTTGTCGATGGCACTTTTGATAAAGTTGAGTAATTCATCGTAGAAACCATCGATGTTGAAGAAGATGATTGGCTTACTGTGGATTCCCAATTGAGACCATGTGATGACCTCCATGACTTCTTCTAAAGTACCATAACCACCTGGCAATGCAATGAAAGCATCTGCTTCTTCGCCCATCAATTGTTTTCTGGTGTGCATATCTGGAACAATGCTTGTCTTCCCATACCCGTCGGAGATTGGGGTCACACCTTTGTGATTGTCCACTGATTTCTTCAGTTCTTCGTTGAATTTCTCGACATCTCCTGTACGTTCCTTGGAGACAAGAGCACTTGGAATGATACCATGAACGTAACCACTGTTGTCATGGCAGGCCTTAGCAACAGCTCCCATAAGACCAGTGGTACCTCCTCCGTAGACCAACCCCCAATTCATCTGAGCAATGGTGGCACCGAGCTCTTTGGCGTTTTCTGCAAATTTGTCGTTGTTACCGAATGATGAACCACAGAAGACACAGATGGTCTTTTCTGCCTTGGATGTTGTTGATGTCATGTGCTGTATTTCTGTATCTGTAACTGCTTGTTCTTCAATTGGACAAGTCAGAGTGTTTTCTTATCTGATAAAGTGACAAGACGTTGATAAAAACAAAGGGAATCGGCGGGGGTTTATATACGTCAGTAACGTGTCAACCGAATCGCGATAAGCAGAATTACGAGACAAAAAAACAAACGACCCCACGCAGGATCGAACTGCGGATCTTGCGATTAACAGTCGCACGCCTTAACCAGCTTGGCCATGGAGTCTTTGGTAAATTTCAAAAGGACATTTGTGAAAATCACGAAAAAAGGCGTGCTTACGTAAATACTGACTCAGCTGCCATCATGTCGTCAAACAGTGCAACAGCTAATCACTACCAAGGTAGTACTTTCGGAGATGAGAACTTTATGAAAAACATGCCAGTCTGGTGCGGTCTTCGCTTGAGATTAACTACTGGAGATCACAATAGAACGAGAAGTTACATCATTCTTGAACTGCCGCTTTGGCTTGACTAATCAGAGTGTTCTTGAAAAGTAGCGTTGGCTTGACTAATATAGTTAGCTTGATAAGCTTATGCATTTAGGGCCATCCTCCTATAAATCAACTGATCTTTCCTGAATTACGTTTGCACTGGAAGAAAACTTTTCACAGATGCCTGCTGAACAAATACCCAATCTTCTCATGTCTGATTTTCTGAACCCAGCAGGATCTACTCATCATGATCAATCAAGAGACAATATCGACCAGATGGAGTCAGACCTGTCCAAATACTCCATCAACGAGTCTGCACAAATGTACAACGGAATGTTTGATGCTGAACTGAGTCGGTACGATAATAACAACCAACTAGTCAACAACTCAGAGACCAAACACAACAGTTCGTCATCACCACATCTCTTATACCAGGATCCAAGCTCTGTTACAACAGTTACAACCACTACCACCGTTGATTCATCGTCAAGTTCATCTGATAATTTGAGTCTAATGGGAGAAGAAAATAATGGATTTGAATCTACAGGTTTCAATAGCAGCATAATGAATCAATTTTTACTAGAAAATGAACTGAACAATGGTAGAATCCATGGTCATATCCACAATTTTGAGAACTTTACTTATATCCATGGTCATATCCATACAAATGAGGATGATGTCAATAATGACTCAAACCAAAAGTTGAATC
Organism: Komagataea pratensis; assembly: GCA_003707865.2. NCBI lineage: Eukaryota > Fungi > Ascomycota > Saccharomycetes > Phaffomycetales > Wickerhamomycetaceae > Komagataea > Komagataea pratensis. Next base: position 124,122 of record PPMA02000019.1, read on the forward strand.
GAAACCAGGATGAAAACACTCAGAAGGCTACCGATGAACTGCCCAATGATGGAAGCAATATCCCCACATTACCCGACTCCAACACTTCGCAGTTTTCAGAGTGTCATCATTTTGAGTTCCTCAACTGTCATGATCATATTCAATCCAAGGAAGAGGTTGTACTGAAAGATACCAGTCTAGTCTGTCAAGAAGATGAGAATTGTAAACCTAAGATTGTTGAGATTTGTTGTGATAATGATCATAGTTTGATTGTTGATGATAAAGTAAATCCAAAAGAAAGAAAAAATTCATTCAACAATGCCGCTCCCTTTATTCCTAACTTGCCAAACTGTGCCGAGTTACATTGTGATGTTGTATTTTCTACAAATGGGGGTTCAAATCTTACCACATCCAATAAACTTGCAGCACAACCTGACCCACGAGTCTTCCAAAATGTTGATAATGACGGTTGTTTCCTTTTGGATAACTGCAGAGATGATGCTGAATGTATCGATATCAAGTGTGACTTAGATACTTCATGTGATATTGATGAGTTATACTGCAAAATATGTGATGAGATTGATAGAACCAACCAGGCCCAATCAGGTCAAGTGAAGCAAGAAGATCAAGAAAATCAACTCAAATATGAAGCGGACCATCCTCATTCTCACAGTCGTGGCCAACATCGCCATAATCATGATGAATATTCGAATCATCGTCATCACCATCATCATAAAAGAAGCAGAGATGAGGAACAAGAACCACTTCATCACCATCTACATCATTCTCATTCAAACCATTCACTTAATCATCACCATCATCATATCCAGGTTCATGACCATGGCAACAACAAGAAGTCCAAACACGATTTTCTTCCTCCTCCAGTTAATGGTGATAACAATTTGATAAACTTTGAATGGAATTTCAAGAATAGTGAATCTATATGTGAGTGGGATTCATGTTTCACTGCGCTTGATAACTCGTTTCAATTACAGAATCATATATTTGAAAACCATTTACTGAACAATGGAGCAGAGGCTAGTGCCAATGGAGGCAATAATGGAGATGGTGTGGATATATTAAAGAACACAAATGTCCAATCCAAGTGTGAATGGAAAGATTGTGATTTCGAATCATTCGATTTGTTTGAATTGGTTAATCATATCAACTCTCAGCATGTGAATTTAAACCCTCCGGTCTCCATCAAAACTGCCACATCAAGAAAAAGGAAACCATCAAAAGCTGAAGAGGAAGAAACTGTCTGCAGATGGCACAATCCGGAAACAAACCAACAATGTTCACAATCATTTGAAACCTCGAAAGAATTAACTGACCATCTAATCAATGATCATATCGGATCAGGGAAATCTCGATATGTCTGCCAATGGGAAAATTGTTTACGTCACGGTAGGATCTTTAATCAGAAACAGAAGATCATTCGTCATTTACATGTCCATACTCATTTCAAACCATTCCAATGCACAATTTGTAACCATTCATTTGCAGTGGAGTGCATGCTTGAACAACATATGAGAACACATAGTGGTGAGAAACCATACAGTTGTAAAGTCTGTGGTAAGACGTTTGCTACATCAAGTTCATTATCCATCCATGTGAGAATTCATACTGGGGAGAAACCATTGGTATGTAAATATCCAGGATGTGGTAAGAGATTCAGTGAGAGTTCAAACTTGACAAAGCATATGAAGACACATGAAAAGGAGTTCAAGTGTCGATGCTGTTCAAAGAGTTTTGGAAAGGAGAAACAGTTAACTAATCATGTTGCTAAGTATCATCCTTGAGTTTTTAGTTTTAGTTTTAGGTCTACGTTATTTGCATTAATTATACATACATGGGTTATTTATTCTCTATTTACATGATACGTATTATATAATCATTTCGGGTTTCATTAAGCTTTAAAGTATTTGATAAATAGTTGATTACATGGAACTTGTGCTTTCAATCTGGTACATAGTAAAAACACACCACTGAACTTTCTGTGTAAACTATATGTCTCTTCTGGTGGAGGTGTCAACCTTTCTCTCAACATCAAACCCATTTTAGACTTGACTCTGGTAGTGACATCTTGAGTAGAGAAATCATATGGGTCACCATTATTTGGTCTAAATGGTTCACCTAATGTCATGACGGATTCAACGTGAGCTTTAATCATTTCTTCGGATTCCAAACCTGTTAAGTAACCTAATTTTTGAGAGTACTCTTTAACATTTTCAAAATCATCCTTGACAGCATAATTCAAACAAGTAACGTAGTTCTTAATGAATTCATCACCATACACTCTAGAAGCACCAAAATCCAACAGTTCAATCTTCTTTGTCTGTGAGTTATATAAGAAGTTTGCCCAATTTGGATCAGTTTGCATGAATTTGAAGTCTGCAATTTCCTGAAGACATAATCTCATGACATTAGTACCCAACCAGTCATTAACATCTTGGGTGTATTTACCGTTGACGATTTCTTCACCTTCTAAATAGTCCATAGTGATGATGTTTTCATTAGTCAAGTGATCATAGACTTTAGGAACAACAAAGACTGGATCATTTTTCAAAAACTCTCTAAATTTCTTGATACTTTTAGCTTCTCTGTTGAAATCACATTCCCACTTCAGTTCAGTTCTTGCGTTTCCAATCGAATTTTCAGCAAACATACCCTTTGGTAGTAGACTAGATGCACTCAAAATCATCAATAAATTATCCATGTCTGAGTCAATAGAGTCCTTGACACCAGGGTATTGAATCTTAACAGCAACCTTCTCACCTGTTTTCAAAACAGCATGATGAACTTGTGAAATAGATGCAGATGCAATTGGAACTAGATCAAAACTTTTAAAGTTATCTTCCCAATTCTCACCGAAATTAGCAACAAGGATTCTATTTAACTGTCTCTTTGGCATATAATAACTCTGGTTCTGCACAGTCTTCAAAATGTTTGAAATTTCAGGAGGCAAGAAACTTTCATCTTGAATGGATAACAACTGTCCAACTTTCAAAGCAGCACCTCTCATTTTACGCAGTTTATCACCAAGTATAGAGACATTCTTTGAAGATAATGCTAATTGCTTCAAATTTGCTCGCCTCCCCGAAGCAACAGCCTTGATCCCATCTGTGGCAGCATTAAGACCAATACTTGTGGCTAAATGACCATAGTGGAAAAGACGCTGGAGTTTTGTCGTTGGCATCTCGGCATATCTGGATTGATCGATCTCTTTGGTATCTTTATCAATTATTTCAGGTTTTGGTTTATTGTTGGTTGAGTATGCTCTCTTTGAAGTTTTAGGGCCTGGCTTAGCCTTTGGTTTGTCATTGTGGTGATGATGTTTGACAGGCTCATGTCTATGATGGATTTCCTCTCTCTTTGTGTACAATTCTCTCCACATGTCATCATTGACTCTTAGTGGTTTGAGCAAAGATGATGAGAAGTAGTAGTCGCATAGTCCCTTTTGGGCAATACTGGCGGACTCTTTCACGGCCTTGGCACCTCCATAGGCAACAGAAACAACTTCCAAAACGGCCTTTTTTGAGAACATTGCCGCAATTGAATGAGATCTGGCAATAAAATGAACAAGGTGAAGTGAATAAACAATAAAGATCATGATGAGTTGAAGTCGGAATTCAAAAATTAAAGTGATCCGGAACTGCTATTTACACGGGACGTCATGTGCCTTCTCAAATTCCCTCGAAATTCAATTAAATACAACCAACTTATCAAACCAAAACACACTCTTTTCCACACAATTCGCTGCCGAAGGACACAATGGAAGGTTTATTCTTCAACATAGATAACGGTTACATCGAGGGTGTCGTGCGTGGCTACCGTAACGCCCTTTTGTCTGCCAACCAATACACCAATTTGACCCAATGTGAGTCCCTGGAGGATCTCAAACTACAACTCTCATCCACTGACTACGGTAACTTCCTTGCCAACTTCCCATCTCCATTGGCCACTTCCACCATCCAGGAAGCTGCCTCTTCTAAGCTTTTCGCCGAGTTCGGTTATGTCAGAGACCAGGCTGTGCAACCATTGACTCAGTTCATGGATTACATCACCTATGGATATATGATTGATAATGTTGCGTTGATGATCACAGGGACTATTCATGACCGTGACAAGGCTGAGATTCTTGAGCGTTGTCATCCGTTAGGTTGGTTTGAAACCTTACCTACTTTGTCTGTAGCTACTGATATTGAATCCTTATACCAAACTGTTCTTGTGGATACTCCATTAGCTCCATATTTCAAAGATTGTTTGACTGCTGAAGATTTAGATGATTTGAACATCGAAATTATCAGAAATAAATTATACAAGGCCTATTTGGAAGATTTCTACCAATTCTCATTGAGTCAACCAGATCCAGCGAATGTTATTATGAAATCATTATTAGAATTTGAAGCTGATAGAAGAGCAATTAACATTTCTTTGAATTCCTTCGATTCTGGTTTATCCCCTGAAGAAAGAAAACAGTTATTGCCAAACTTCGGTAAATTATATCCATTAGGTACTGATAGATTAGCCAAAGCTCAAGATGCTGAACAAATCAAGGAAGTTGTTGAATACGTTTATGAGTATAAGTCATTCTTTGATAATGCTGGTGGTAAAACGTTAGAAGACCATTTCTATCAATTAGAAATGGAATTATGCAGAGATGCATTCACTCAACAATTCACAGTTAGTACTATTTGGGCTTGGGTTAAATCTAAAGAACAAGAAGTCAGAAATATCACGTGGATTGCTGAATGTATTGCTCAAAATCAAAAAGAGCGTATACATAATTACATTTCAGTTTATTAGAAGAGTCAACATCACGAAAGCTTCTTTTTTAACTCTTCGTCATGCTCTTTATTGATCTTTTACTGCTTTTTTTTTTATATAAAACGTTATTATACAAATAAATGTTATTCAATTTCAAGTTTCCTACAAATTCTCTAATACATAATTCATTAAGTCATCACATTAAAAAAGTTAAATAATATAAAACATATCCTTAAATTATAATCTCAACAACATTATCATGAGAAGTAGTAACGAATGCAGATTTGGAGGTTGGTCCAATTGGTGTAATTTGTGCAGCTGGGGTATTATTTGCATAAAAGTGAACATTACGACATTGTGAAATGTCTAATAATTTCAAAGGAATTGAACTTGACAATAGGGCATCAACACCTGCTCTTGTAACTCTAACACAACCTTTAATTCTTAAGGTTTCCAGATTTCTTAAATGAATGGAAATTGCTAATAATATGGAATCACTAACTGCAGAACCACAAAATGATAAATCCAAATATTTCAAATATGGACAACCTAAACAAAGAACTTCAATAGATACATCAGTCAAAGCACAGCAAAATGATAAATCTAAACTTTCCAAGAATTGTGAAGAACTTGCAATAGCAATGATTGATTTATCTGTTAAAAATGTGCAGTCACTTAATTTCAATTTTTTCAAATTTGTAAATGGTTGATATGCCCAATATGCAAACCCAGCATCTGTTATTGTGGTACATCTTGTAATATCTAATGATTCTAATCTGTCTGATGCATGTAGTGCAATATGATACATTGATCTATCTGTTAGATGTTTGCAATATCCAAGATTCAACTTTTTCAAGCTCTTACAACCAACAATATTCATCTCATGATTGTTTCCATTTTCATCAAATTCTTCCATTCCAGGAACTGGTTCATCCAATGAATTATTATAATGTTGTTTCTGTACCTGTTGTTGTGGATTCTGATTATTCGTAAATCCAATCAATCTTTCAATAACATCATCCCTTACCTTTCTGCAATTACTTAGATTTAATTCTTCAATAAATCTACCAACACTAGGAACAGCCATATCCATGATAGCCATAGCACTGACTTCCCAAACTGATCTCATTTTGATCTGTTGAATCTGTCCACTCATTCCAATTTCATTAACCATGTAACAAAATCCAACATCTGTGACATGGAAACAATCAGAAATATCAATAAACTTTGGTCTTGACCCAACAAAATCAGTGATTTGAATCAGTGCCTTATCATCAATTGATGTATTGTATGGAGTCAAGTCTAATTTCTCAAAGAACCCAGGTGCAACATATAATAATTGCCTCCATCTTCGGCAGATTATCCTCAATTTCATTAATTCTGGTAATGATAACAATTTGAAGATATGCAAAAGAATTCGATCAGATAATACACTGGTCGTTAAGACAGAAGACCGACGACGTTGACCAGAAATGCTGTTTAATCTTAATCTTTTCGCATGATTCATGTATTGGAATGGTCTTTGTGCTTGTTGGGATGGGAATTGATTGATTGAAGGTAATGGTGGATTCAAAGGTGGCACAGTTAATGATAATGCTTGTGGTTGGTTCAATGCAGAGTCTTGAGGTGTAACGGTTGGGGAGATTGATGATGATGTTGAAACAGAACGTTTTCTTGATGGTCTCACTTTATAATTTTCATCAAAAATGGAGGTACTTGTGGAGGTGCTTGTGGAGGTGCTTGTGGATATGCTGCTGAATGGATCTTTGTTGAATGGAGTTGATATTATTGATTCATGGTCTGATACCATTGATAATGGTGATGTAGTACCTTTGGAACGATCAATTGGATCAATGTTATCATGTTGTTTTAATAAGTTAGGTAATTTGATGACAGATTCACTTCTTGATGAATTTAACCATTTCCATTTGTTGAATGGAGAGTCATTCTCATTTTGTTCATCTTCACTTGTACTATCATCATATTTGTTGTTATTGAGTCTATTGGTTGCGGTTTCTCTCATTTCATCACAGATTCTAGGATATCTTGAAATTAAGTTTTCTAATTGATCACCAGAGACAACTAACACATCCAATGTGCTGACACTTCTGATATCAGCACTTCTACCAACTTCTTCTGCATCTTCAATATCTTCCTTCGATAATGAATTCAAGAAGGCCATTTCGCCAAAATATTGACCGGTTCCTAATCTTGCTATCACTCTATCAACCTTCTTATCTTTATCACCACCAGAATTAGCTAGTGATATTCTCTTTGGGTGTAATACTTCAACATCACCATTAACAATGAAATAAATATCACGACCTAAATCACCCTTCTTGACGATGTATTCGAATGGATCATATCTCTTTGGTTCAACACCAAGGACTAATTCATGGATAATATTAGAGGGCAGTAGGGTAAACATAGGTAAACTTCTTAAAAAGTCTCTTGCGGGTATTGAATGATCAACATTATCATGAATTTGTGGAACTGAATTATCATTTGATGATTGGATGAAAAACGTACTGGAGTCTGGCCCCAGTAGATTGATTGGAAATGTCTCAAGGACTTTAGCAGTTAGGTTATTTGTTGAAGGTGAATGAATAAGTGATGGAGGTGGTGGAGGTGATGGTGATTTTATTCTTGCTGGGGGAATGGAAGGACCAGGTAATGTACTGACTTGATTAGCAATATCTGACGCAGTTGAGCCTGGCTGTGATAGTGATTCTTTTATGAAATTAGTGTTTGATATTATGTTAGTGACACCATTTCTTGTTCTCTTATCTTGCATGTAGAGTCTTTCCTGTGCTTCGTCTCTGATCATTCTTTCAACGACTGGGAAATCGGGCAATACATCATTGAAGCTATCCACTGTCAGTACACCTAGCAAGACTTTGGTTCTCGCTATCACGGTAGCTGTTCTTGGTCTGTTGAACAATATACCAATCTCACCGAAGAATTGACCAGCCACTAGTTCGGCAAACACTGCCTCGCCATCAGGGGAAGTGACAGCAACGGATCCTCTCAGGATCCAATACATGGCCTTAGCAGGTTCACCATACTTCACAATATATTCCTGTGCGTGATGCTGGACTAATTTCAACCGGCTTGCGATGGCTTTGTGGAAGGCACTTGGCGCATGTCTAAATAATGGGAACTTTGATAATTTATCCATCAATTCTAGAGGGATCTTGGAATTGTCGATGTAGTCTTCTGAGTCCTCTGTCTCTTCAGAAAATGCATCCGCATCGCTCTCTTGCTGTGGTCGTTGATCTTTATTGTCCTCGTTGTCATCGTCGTTGATTATTGCAGCGTTGGAGGACTTCCGACTAGGATTAGCATTTTTGGAGTTCTTCCTGGACTTGGAGTTCTTCTGGAGGAGAAATTCGTCATTGTCTGCGTGTACTGAGGACGGGTCTGTGGCAGAAAGGGGCGAGGGCCTTGCTGGTTTTGAAGAGCCGTGAGGCTTGCTGGTAGACATCGCACTATGGGTTTGACTCCACACACTTGAGATTGGGTCGTAGATTAGCTTGAGAGAGCCTGGGAAAAGTGGCCTGCTTGTCGCTGTTGTGTGAGTGTATGTACTGGAGAATAGTACGTGCGCTTGGGGTTGAGTTTGAGGAAGTGTGTGTCAGTGGACTAGGGTAAACAGAAGTGTGAGTCCTTTGTGGTTTAATAATAAAATCTGAGTACGGTCGAATTTCTTTTTTTTCCACACTGTTTGTTTTTCGGGGAACGAGTTTCGAAGAGTTTCTTGTCTCTGCCTAAGTGTGTGCAGCGGGCTGCGTCTCCAGGCGGAGGAGCAACAGACGGGCAGGGAAAGATCATGGCATGGCGTGTGCGAGGGACTGGCTGTGTGCGACTTGCTGGTAAGTTTAGCGACTCGAAGGGGGCTTGTAGGTAGTATTCAGGCACTGTTTTGCGATTTGCAGATAGCAATGAAGAATGTTCCATAAGCACAGTCAGCTCAGCCAGCAGAAGGCTGTTACGAATCTACAACAGATGCTACAGCGATCACCATCCCGCGACATCAATGACAGTGCCTACATTGAGCCTCCATTATTGTACTGAATGAATTGCCTGCGTAAAACCAGGGTCTGACGCAGCACTGCAGAGAAAGTCGTACCAGAAGGTTCCAATCTCACTTCCTCCACCATTTAAGATAATTGATCATTCGATTTTCAGGACTTGACACATTTTGGAACGAGCAATTTTCTTCCCTCGCTGTTCCTTTGCGCGTGGTGAGACAATCAGGCAGAACAAGGTATTTATCCGAAACCTTAACACACATGTGCCAACCCGACACACATCGCCGTCCTAGCCTTGCTAATTTTTCCGTTACTCGAGGGCGTATCTCTCGTATACCTTAAATTCACACTTCTGGATGTAGTCATACGTCAACTGGCAACTGACCAACTTGTCCTGCGATAGCTGGAATTGGCGAACTTCTTCGACCTAACTATTCCCTAGATGAGATTCTGATGACCCAAATTTCATATTTTGTCACAATTTCTTAGATGCATGTTAACTTCTCAATGTCCGCTAAATTGGCCTTCCTACAGGTTATAGTCTCCAACTCTGTTCTATTTTCTCATTTAATGTACATTGTCATAATTATTTATAGCTCTATGGTCACACGCTGAAATTAGAATTTGTAGTCACTGAAAAATGCATAATCTTTCAATTCATCTCCCTTGACGGCATGCACTGTTCTGATATATGTCTTTGACGTCAACACTAATTCATTGTATAATAGATATTCTGGAGTGGTTGGTAACACTGTACTTGGGTGAACCAACACGTCCTGTCCATCAACAGTTTTGTAATTCTTACCACTCTTGATGGCAATTTGCATGAAGAAACCACCTAATAATGCTCTGGTTATGTATTTGTTGAATTTCCTGTTTTCAATATCGGTGGAAATGATGGGAATATCAAAGTTGTTCATTAATCTTTCTAATTGTTTCCTAATGTTAACTGATTGTTGTAATGTTCTGTAAGAAACAAAGTTATCACGACACCATGAATTGACACTTCCATTATCCTTAGATACTAAGAATTCATTAAAGACATTCAATAAAGTAACAAAATCACCACTTTGATCAGCAAACCTTAACTTTGCTTCATCTGCGTATTTTCTTGCACTTGCAGGTCTAACGAATACGTTAGGAACATTTAACAAACTAACAATAGTCAAGACTTCATTAGAGACTTTATGATCTGCTGAACCAATCAACATAACAGCTAATAAAGGATCTAATGGGAAATTTGATGCTAATCTACCTAATGCAGTCAATTCACCTTCATCATCTAAAACAGCCAAATAATTCAATTCTTCTAATGCTCTCATCATAGTTTCCGGTGCTGGAGGATCCATGAAATCGAAATGAACTAAATCATCAACACCAACTTTTTTCAATAATAACACAACTGATGATAAATTACATCTTAAAATTTCTGGGTATGTTGCCTCAATTAATTCTTTTTTGTATGCTTCTTCAGTGTATAATCTGAAACATTTACCTGGTCTGGTACGACCAGCACGACCGGCTCTTTGTTGAGCACTTGCCTTGGAAATTGGGGAAACTAAAAGTGATTCGACTCTGATTCTTGGATTATAGACTTTTTGTTTGGAGAAACCTGGATCAACAACGTAGACAATACCATCAATAGTCAAAGAAGTTTCTGCAATATTAGTAGAAACAATAATTTTTCTTCCCGGTCTTCCATTATATGGTTCTGGGGCAGGTTCAAAGATTCTTTGTTGTTGATGTGGTGGTAATGAACCATATAATGGATAAACACTTAATGGACCACATCCTTGTTCTCTAATTAACTCATCACCTTCTAATGAAATCTTCCTGCATGCTTCTTCAATTTCTTCTTCACCTGTCAAGAATAACAAAACATCACCCTCTCCCTCAGTAGCATGAATTTGTAAAACAGTTCTGATTGCAGAATCTAAATAATCCTTTTGATATTCTGGTGTGTAATAAATTTCAACTGGATGTGTTCTACCCGGAACAGCCAATAATGGGGCATCATCAAAATAACTTTGGAACTTTTCAGCATCTAAAGTAGCAGACATGATAATGATTTTTAAATCTGGTCTTCTTCTTGAGATTTGTTTCAATAAACCCATCAAGATGTCAGTGGCCAAAGTACGCTCATGTGCTTCATCAAGAATAATAACCGAATAATTCTTCAAGTCATGATCTTCCATAGCCTCTCTCAACAACATACCATCAGTCATATATTTCAACATAGTCTTATTAGATGTCTTGTTTTCAAATCTGATATTATAACCAACTTCTTCACCTAATTCAACATCCATTTCATCTGCAACTCTTGCTGCAACTGACATAGCAGCAACCCTACGTGGTTGTGTACATGCAACTTGAGTTCCTTTCAAATGTGGCAAGTCATCATATAGAACAAATTGAGGAATTTGGGTTGTTTTACCAGAACCGGTCTCACCAACAAACACCATGATTTGAGTAGATTGAAAGATTCTTAAAAATTCATCACGTTGTGAATGAACAGGTAGATCCCTTCTGACTTTCAAGATATCGACGTATTTTTGAGTGAATGGACGGCCAGTGAATGGGTTACACTGTGCAGATTCTAATTTTTCTGCCTGTTTGGCTGTAGTTTTGTGAGGAACCAAGTCTTTGAATTCCCCATCATTATGGAATTGTAATTCTTCAACTTGTCTTGGATGTGGATGTTTTTGTAATTCCTCTTCAGCTTCTTCAGCGATTTTCTCAGCGTGAGAAGAACTCATGATCTTGGACTTCTTCTTTGGTCTTTCGTTGTCACTCATGTCTGATGATCTGAACAACAGTAATGTGATGTATTGACTGTAAACCGATCTGATTTCTTTTGTTATTGAATTTTTTGATATTTAAATTTTTTTTAGTTTTTCAGAGATGAGCTTTTCCCAATCGGGACTCAACCGTGTTAAATGGCAGATTTTGTAACTTCGCGAAGTTTTGTTGATCTTTTCGATGTGTTTTCATTTCGAAATCGATTCGAAGTGTCACTTATTTGATAATATTGAGGTCGCTCAAACACACAATGGCTGAGATTCAGGAACCATCTATTGATAATGTTGCATTGGGAGTGCTTCTTCAGGAACTTTCGAGTGATGTGAGCATGGACGTATCAGAATTGCTGAATGACAAATATCTTCATGGAGAAGTGTTGAAGTTCCTAAACAATATAAGTTCCATTGAATCAAAGGAGTATCTCTCGTCAATTCCACCTGTTCCGAGCGCCGATACAACAGCAGAGAGTGACAGAACGTTGGTGCAAGATATTGCTGAGTTGGAGTCTTTACAGAGATCGGTGGATAGTAGTATGAAGAACTTGATCATTAGTTTTAAGGATGAGATTGTTGAGAATCAAAGAGGTTTGATATCAGCCGAGAATTTATTCCAAGATCGGTTTGTTAATGGATTCAAAGATCTATGGAGAAGTTTCAATGAAGATGAATTAGAAGATATGGACGATGCCCAACATGATGCCAATGGTCTTGATTTATCCAGTCTGAATGATCTTGAATTAGAATTAGATGATAACTACACGAAGAAGAACTCATTGAGACCAACCCTAGCTTCAATCAAAGAAAACACATCTGCATATACACAAAATAAAAGTCTTTCCACAGTATTAGAAAACATGGATCAAATCACGAACATCTTAGAATTACCTTCATTAACAGGTGCATGCATCAAAGCTGGTTACTACTCAGAAGCATTAGAAATCACATCATATACAAGAAGACTAGCCATTAAGTTTCCACAGAGCGAATTGATAAAGAAGGTGGAATTAGGTATCCAACAAGAAATGTCACATATGTTGCATGGATTGATGAGATTATTGAAAACTGACTTGAAACAATCTTCATTAATCAAGACATTATCGTACTTGAGACGTATTCCACCATTCAGTCAGTCAGATGACAATTCAAATGATCAGTTGAAAAGAATTTTATTACATGCAAGATATCAATTCATCAAGAGTGAATTGGATTCATTGGAGTCATACATTAAAGATAAAGATTATGAAAAGCATTTAAAGAGAAGTATTGAGGTTGTTAGGGAGCATTGTTTCAGTTCAATCATGATATTTAAGAATGTGTTTCCTGATGTGGATGAGACTGAGCTGCAGGATGTTGTCATTGAGTTGGAAGAGGCGATAGTACTTGAACTTGAAGTCGAGGCTAAGGAAGAAGGTGTCGTGATTAAAGACTCTGATGAAAAGAATGAAGACAAGAAAGAGGACGAGGAAGTAAAGGATGAGGAGGCAACATCGGGAATTGGGCAAATGCCCGAATCAACCAAGACTGAATCGCTGCAAGATGATAAGACAAGGGTATCAGAAAAAGAACAAATCCATCTAATTGAACCACAATCCGAAAGAACACAATCCAACATTCTACTGTTCGAATTCGTTCAGAATGTCGTCAGAGCTTTACTCCAAGAATTGTCCACATCCCTACCAGAAGTGAAGGAAAACTCAACGAGAGATGGTATCTACTTGCAATTGATCTATTGTGCACAGAGTTTGAACAGAATCGACTCCAACTTCAATGACTTGATGCTCTGTACACTATTGAATGCCAAAATAGCTGGATCTAACTCATTTTTGATAGATAGAGACGCATGGATTGCCTCATTGAGAAAGCAGAGGCAACTAGCAAAGAGTATGCACTCCATGTAATCTCGAAATACACACAGATCCCATATCTAACACTTCGCAAGCGTAAATCCCGAAAAGACATGCTCTTGCTGAAATAAATTCTGTCAATGTGACGTGTAGACAAACCGCGAGCCGCGCTTATTTCCTGATCAATCCTAATTTCAGTTCGGGACACATGGCTTGCGAGAGAGAACAAAATATTGAATAACTCAAAACACTGCGGTTTCTGACATTCTCTTCACCCCAGACCACTCAATTGCTCCTGGAACAGCTCGCTAGCATGTATGAGGTATGTGTAGTATACATAGTTGTCATTGTGGAGGGTTGTTTACTAACGTTTGCAGAATCAGCCAGCGCAACAGGTCAGCAAGTCTACAGGTGCTCCTACAAAGGACCTGAAAAAGAAAGATGCTAAACAAGAAGACAAACCTAAGGGTAATGCTCCAGTTCAGGAACACACCTCTAACGAGAAGGTTTCCAATGGTAAAGTTATTGAAAATACAGATAAAGTCTCGAAACCTGGGGCTCCAGGTATGGAAAAGGAGCATCTAGATGATGAGGCGTATTCTAAGAAGGAAGATCATTATCCATGGGAAACCATCGGTGCATTTAATGAAGGTGCCAAATTTGACCGTTCCCTTGTCAGTGATGCTCATATTATTAAGGCTTATATCACTGAGGTTTATTATTCAGATCTTTACTGGAATACAATCTTGATTGTTGGCACTTGTCTGTTTTCATGGTTGATTGCTAAGTTCAGATTTGGAATTTTTGGTCTAGTTATCATCCTTTTCGTCACTGCATCTGTTTACAAAGCTGAATTTCGTCGTTTCAAGAGAAACCTTAGAGATGACTTACAAAGAATCACTGCTGCCGAAAGAGTTGAAAAGAATCTTGAATCAATGGAATGGATGAACTCTTTCTTAGCTAAATTTTGGGTTATCTATATGCCTGCTTTATCTGATACTGTTAAGACAATTGCCAATGATACTTTGAAAGATGTTGCCCCTGGTTATGGTATTGAAGCATTAACTTTGGATGAATTCACCTTGGGTTCTAAAGCACCAAGAATCAGCTCCATCACATCATACACTAAGAAAGGAAAGGATCTTGTTGAAATGGATTGGGCTTTCTCGTTTACTCCTGATGATATTTCCGATATGACTAAAAGAGAAGTTGACAAAAAGGTCAATCCAAAGGTTGCTTTAGGTATTAGAGTTGGTAAAGCTTTTATCTCCAAATCATTACCTATTTTAGTTGAAGATATGTCCATTAGTGGTCGTGTTAAGATCACATTGAAATTGTCCGATAATTTCCCACATATCAAGATGGTTTCTATTCAATTATTGGAACCACCAAAGATTGATTTCGCATTGAAACCTGTTGGTGGTGATACTTTTGGTTTAGATATCATGTCTTTAATTCCTGGTTTGTCTACCTTGATTACTACTTTGATTAATTCCAATGTGGGCCCTATGTTATATGCACCAAATCATTTAGATGTTGATGTTGAAGAATTAATGGAACAACAATCCAAGGATGCTATTGGTGTTGTCGCTGTTACTGTTAGAGGCTGTAGTGAGTTGAGAAGACCACTTAATGCTTATGTCCAGGTCGCACTTGAAGCTGAACTAACTAAACACATCCGTACTGGTGTCAAAGCTCGTACTAAAGAACCACGCTGGAATGAAACTAAATACATCTTGGTTAATGACTTACAGCAGAAATTGACTTTCCAATTGTTTGACTTCAACTTGAACAAAAAGAAAGGTGAGATGTTCTCAGCCCATGAGTTTGAATTGAACGAGCTATTGCAAAAGGATAGTTTTGTTAATGTCAAAAAAAACTTGTCTGTTTCCGGTAACAAGAAAGGTGCAATCAATTATGACATTCGTTGGTATCCTGCTTTAACCAATGAAGAGGTTGATCAAGAGGATGAAAGTAATGAAACTGAAATACCAGATTCTGAAGTCGGTATTTTGAAATTCAAATTACACCAAGCCAAAGGTTTAGATAATACTATTTCTATCACTGGTAAATTGAGTCCAAAGGCTGAGCTTTTCGTTAATGGTCAATTGACTCAAACTTTTAGAACTTTGAAAGCTGCTAATGAACCATCATGGGAAGAGACTTTAGAATTATTTATCACTCAAAAAGCCAACACTCACATCAAGCTAGTCTTGACTGATACTACATCCGGTTCTGTAATTGGTGTCTTGGAAGAGAGCCTGGATACCTTAGCTTTCAACGTTTCTCAGGGTGAAGACTCTTTCAAATTATCTACACAAGGTGAAGCCCGTGTTTCTGCTACTTTCAAACCTGTTTCTTTATCTGGTGTCTCTTCAGGTGCTGCTTATGCTCCTCCAATTGGTGTTGTTAGATTACATTTGAGAAGTGCCAGAGATTTGCTGAATTTGGAAAAGTTTGGAAAGGTCGATCCTTATGTTAAAGTCTTATTAGCCAACAGATTGAAATATAGAACTGCCTTCCATCCAGGTACTTTAGAACCTGAGTTCAATGAAGTTACTTATGTTCCAATTGTTTCAGCAACTCAAAAGATTACTTTGGAAGTCATGGATGATCAAAATTTGACTAAAGATCGTAAATTAGGTGCAACTAATGTTTCTATTACTGATATTATTAAGAAAAATCCAAATGGTTCATTGTTATTTTATGATGGTTCAAACAAAGTTTCGAAGAAGAAATTACAAGTCAAACATAAACAGCCAAAGGGTGAAATCTCCTATTCTATTTCATTCTTACCAACCATCCCAGTTTATTCGTTAGAAGAATTAGAAGAGCTAGAGCAAAGAAAAGAACAAATTGCTGCAAAGAAGGTCAGACATACCCAAGAGTTGAAAGATTGGGAAGAACTATACAAAAAGAACTCCAAGGATTACGAATGGGTTGAAGCTGAAGACTATGATCATTACGATGATGGAACCAAGAAAGAAAAGCTTTCATTAGACCAGTTATTGACTTACAGATCAGGTGTTTTAGCAATCCACATTCTTGGAGGTAAAGTTACGAGAAATGGTTCTTTCATTCAAGCACTTTTGGATGATTATGCAGCACCTTCATTCATTTCGTCAAGAAGTAGTTCAAAAGAAGTTAATTCAGAAGTTGGTTATGCTTTTGTTCGTGATTTACCAAATTCTAAAATCATTTTCAGAAATACCAAGAAACCAAATGTTCATAATTCTGATGATATCTTTGATGAATCTTGTTTCAATACAATTGATTTGTTGAAAAAAGCTTATTCCAAACCAACCACTTTATCAATTGGCTCATCTCAGCTCAAAGTCAGATTTGAATACATTCCGTCAGCCATCAAACTCCCACCTTCTGAAACTATACTAGACACAGGTCGTGTCCAGATTGAATTTTTGGATGCTGAGAATTTACCATCTCATGACCGTAATGGAAAATCAGATCCATTTGTCGTCGTTTCACTAGGTGATGTTGAACTATTCAAATCTAAGGTTGTGAAAAAGACATTGACTCCTACATTCAATGAAGGTACCACATTACCAATCCCATCTAGAGGAAGAAGTTTATTAGAATTGAAGGTTCTTGATTGGGATAGAGCAGGTAAGAATGATGTACTATGTTCTACAAGATTGGATATTTCCCATGTTAAACCATTAGATTCTGAAATCGTCACTTTTAGTTTGAAACCACAAGGTACATTACGTGCTAGAGTTACATTCTCACCAGAATACATTCGTCCTATGGTTGATGAATCTGAATTTGGTTTGAATTTAACAGCATTGACTGGTGTTCCATTGAAAGGTGTTGGTACTGCAGTCAACTTAGCAGGTGGTGTTGTTGGAGGTGGTGCTGATTTAGCAGGTGGTGCATTAGGTACCGGTGCTGGTGTTGCTGGTAGTGTTGCCAATAAGGGTGGATCGCTATTCAAGAGTGTCCTTGGTAAGAAGAGTAAACAATCATTTGATCAACCAAGAGCATCTGGTGATAATTATGGAAATGATGTTCAATCATTGAGATCAGGTAAGTCTAAAGCACAACATGGTATTGGTAACAATGGAAGTTCAAATGGCAATGGTAACTCCAATGGTGCTATCACTATCCCATCACCAAAACATTCAAGAACCTCATCCAATGTTTCAACATACACAACTGCTGCTAAGGGCAAGAAATCTACACAAGGTAAATTGAAGTTGCACAGTGGGACTAATCTTGGAAATCATGCTCAATTAAAAATCTCATTGGCCATCAAGGGTAAATTGAAACAAATCTATTCTACCAAGAATGCTAAATCTCGTGATGGTCTCATTAGATGGGATGAAGAATTAGAGTTTGATGCTCCTCAAGACGCTGAAATTCTGTTTGGTGGTGTTGTTCATCGTACATTAGCTAAAGATCAAGAGTTGGGAAGTGCAACCATCAAGTTATCTGAAGTTGTTGATAATCCAAGAGATATCACTTTGAATTTGGGACAAGGTAAAATTGTTGTCAATTTCAATTATAGTCCTGGACCAACATCAGACGGTGGTACTCCACCTCCAGAAGGTTGGGAGACTTGAAAAAAATTCAAAGTTATTTTATTTGTGTATCATTATTTAATACAGTTTAATAATACTACTGTTTAGATTTGTGTCACTTGTGTATCTGTGGTTGAATGTTTATGTGTCAAATTATTGTCCAAACACCCAGACATCTGTAATATGTGACTGTCTTTCTGTGACACCAGCTCGCGAATTTTACATACTCTGTAATACTGAAATTTACACTGATTATAGTAAACCTGAAACCGCTAATTATAACCAGCGACTCTTCGCGAAACCTCATGGTTGAGCCAAAACATCCAAACACCAGACGACTCCCAGTTCGAGAAATTGGAAAATCTCTAGAAGTTTGAAAAACTGCACACAGTGAATAGAGTGTTAATCTACCAACTAATCATTAAAAATATCAAAGATGGCTGCTCAATTAGTAAGTGGAAATGATCGAGAATGGACACCCTGTGTGTGTTGATGTGATATATCCAAAGACTACTTCAAGAATCATGAGAATAGACCACTTTTTAATACGTTGAAGGAAGAATTTTCAAATAGTGTTGAAATGAATTAAGAGTGAATGAAGCATCAAACTATGGATAATAGAGGGGATAGGATCTGTTTGATGAGAAATATTGGATCACTATAGCAAGTTTTATGGATTCTATGTGATTATTCCACTTTGATCTCGATATGGGTCTTACATTAAATTCTGAATCAAATTATGAATACACCAAACATAAATCAGTTATGAATACACCAAATCACATGAAATCACACATACAGAGTGTCCCCATGAATTCAAATCAAATAATATACTAACAGTTTTTAATCAGGCTCCAAAATGGTATCCAGCTGAAGATGCTCCAGTCGCCAAAAAAACCAGAAAGACTGCTCGTCCACAAAAATTACGTGCCTCATTAGTTCCAGGTACCGTTTTAATCTTATTAGCTGGTCGTTTTAGAGGTAAAAGAGTTGTTTACTTAAACCATTTAGAAGATAACACTTTATTAGTTTCTGGTCCATTCAAAGTTAACGGTGTTCCATTACGTCGTGTTAACGCTAGATACGTTATTGCTACTTCTACTAAAGTTGATGTTTCATCAGTTGACGTTTCAAAATTCAACGTTGCTTACTTTGCAAGAGAAAAATCATCAAAATCTACTAAAGGTGAAGGTGAATTCTTCGGTGAAGAACCAAAGAAAGAAGTTAAAGCTGAAAGAGTTGCTGACCAAAAAACCGTTGATGCTGCTTTATTAACCCAAATCAAACAAACCCCATTATTGAAACAATACTTAGCTTCTTCATTTAGCTTGAAATCCGGTGATAGACCACATCTATTAAAATTCTAAATTTGATTGAATCTATATAACAGTAATCAATTTTGGAAAATCCTATATATCATAAAATCTTGTATAATTTCGGGTAATGAGAATGAATTTATTCGTTTTTTACATGGATAAAGTAATGTGAGAAGAATCTGTAAAAACCATAGTTAGAGATCTGTCTAATTGTACGTGCTCCATAGTTCAGCTGGTGTTATACCTCATTATGGAAATTAAACTGTTTCCCACGTGAATTTTCTGAGAACCTCATCTCGCCCGATTAGGAAATTTCAAAAGAAAAGAAATTAAAAAAAAAAAATTAAAATTTTTAAAAGGCATTATTCTTTATTGCAAGTTCACTCCTTCTCTTTATATAAAGAATCAATTCTTAATCACAGCTACGCAATGACTTCTTTATTACCTTTAGCTTCCTACAATTTGGCGCTCGAGCCTTTTGTCCCAACTCAAGCCATTGAATCTGATTTACCAGTCACGGTGCACATCACTTTAGCTGCATTAGATCCAAACGCCATTGACGACGATGAACAACCTTCTACTTTAAGAATTCTTAAATCATCAGTCTTCAGTAATTTACAAGGTGAAGATGATGATGACGAATCTGATGAAGACTTAGAAGAAGACTTAGAAGAAGATGAGTTGGATGACGAAGAAGATGAGTTGGATGACGAAGAAGATGAAGATGAAGATGTCGAAGACAAAGAAGAAGGTGAAGAAGATGATGAAGATGATGAAGAAGGTGACGATGACGATGATGTTGAAGAATACGTCATCTGTACCTTGTCTCCAAAATCCCAATATCAACAGACTTTAGATTTGACCATTGCTCCAGATGAAGATGTCTACTTTGTTGTCACTGGTTCCTACCCAATTCATATCTCAGGTAACTACGTTGAACACCCATATGATGACGATGAAGATGACTTTGATGAAGATGATGAAGATGATGAAGAAGGTGATTACGATTCAGATGAATACGATCTTACCCCAGATGAAGATGAAATCTTAGAAGAAGGTGAATTTGATATCAATGATTTAGATTCAGATGAAGAAGATGTTCAAGGTAGAATTGAAGAATTGATTGAAGAAGAAGCTGAAGAAGCCAAACAACAGAAATCAAAGAAAGACAACAAGAAACGTGCCATCGAACAAGAAGAAGAAGTCAAACCAAAAGAAACTAAGAAACAAAAGAAAGAAAAAGCTGCGAAGGCCAAAGCTGAAGCTGAAGCTGAAGCTGAAGCCAAAGCTGTCAAATTCAACAAAGAATTAGAACAAGGTCCAACCAAAGAAAAGAAACCAGTCATCAAAACCTTAGCCGGTGGTGTTGTCATTGAAGACAGAACTGTTGGTAAAGGTCCAACTGCTAAGAACGGTTCTAAAGTCGGTGTCAGATACATTGGTAAATTGAAAAACGGTTCCGTTTTTGATAAAAACACCTCTGGTAAACCATTCCAATTCCATTTGGGTAAAGGTGAAGTCATCAAGGGTTGGGACATTGGTGTCCAAGGTATGGCTGCTGGTGGTGAACGTCGTATTGTCATTCCAGCACCATTTGCCTACGGTAAGAAGAAACTCCCAGGTATTCCAGCCAACTCCGAATTGACCTTCGATGTCAAATTAGTTTCTTTAAAATAGAGAAAGAACATTAATGTTGTATAGCACAATAATTATTCCTAGTATTATTATCGTTTTAGCGATTGATCTGTAGTGAGGCGTTCATAAAGTAACCCTATTCACGACACTCCTTCTGGCTCACGAAGTCCTGGAACGAGAGTTAGTCACGCAAGTATCATTGCCCCCTCCAGTCACTGCAGTGTGGCCTTGCTAGCTGGTGATCTCATCTGCGTAGTTAAGCTCGTTTAAAAATCACCACTTTTCCTATACGCGACTGCCTTAAAAAATTCTACGAAAAAACCAGATCTCAGCGGCTCCCAAGCATCACCAGCCCACCAGCCACTACCAAACCCACCCATGACAGCGCTCGAGAAACCGTTCACAGGCCCCGCATCCGTGCTGGCCCTCCTGGGAAAGCTCTGTGCGCTTCGTCCGATCCATACGCTCATCACCACCGCGCTGTTGGCTTCCATCGCGTACTTGTCCATCGTTGACCAGTACATCGTGGAAGGCGGCTTAAATTATGACGACCCTTCCAACAACTTGGTTAGTTACTTCCACAGCGGCCAATTGCATGATTCCTGGGTCCAGGTCGCCGATTCGTCCAAAGTTGCTGCTGAAGTCGAGCGTTACAACATCATTCCATTCCAATTCAAGAGAGTCGGTGATTATGAAGTTCCTTCCATAGAAAATGCTGTCACTGAAGAAGACGACCACTCCGTTAAGTTCATTGTCACCCAAGATCAGGACACTGCCGAAAATGAACAGTCCTTTGACCATCTCATTGCCAAGGATGGAAGCGTTTGGAGATACAGAAACTACCACACAAAACTGTCTAAATATTCTGATTACATAGTCAAAGTCTACACCAAAGTGTTGAATCTGATCCAAGGTGCTGAGACCTTTGATATTGCCATTGTCACTCTGGCCTACATTGCCATGTATTATACTTTTATTTCATTGTTTGTTGAAATGAGAAAAATTGGTTCCAAGTTCTGGTTGGCCTTTTCAGCATTGGTTTCATCTTTCTTTGCTTTCCTTTTTGCATTGAATGTCACTATTAAATATTTACAATTACCAATTCCTGTCTTGAGTTTAACGGAAGGCTTGCCATTCTTTGTTGCTACGATTGGCTTCAAACACAAAATCTTGTTGACTCAAAAAGTTTTACAAAAATACTCCACTAAGGAAAACTTAATTAAAGGTGCTCCAACTGTTGTTTACTATGCATTGAAGGATCAAGGTACTTCATTATTAAGAGATCATATTTTTGTCACATTTGCATTCTTAGGTACCTCATACTATTCATCTCATTTGGAAGGTTTACACAATTTTTCAATCTTGGCTGCTTTGATCTTGGTCTTTGATATCTTAGCTACTTTTACCATCTTTGCTGCTGTCTTATCATTGAAATTAGAAATCAATATCATCAACAGAGCAACTAATTTGAAACAAGCATTACAAGAAGATGGGTTAGACCAACAATCTGTTGATAGCATTTTGAGATCAAATCCAATTTCAGATGGTACTCGATTCAAGGATACCACTAACAACTCATTAGTCACTGCTGCTAAAATTGGTGGTTTAGCTGTCTTTTTAGGTTTCCATGTATTTGGTTTAGGTTCTGCATGGTTAAGTGATTTGAAATCAAACACTGAATACAATGATCAATTTACACTAGCTGATTCTGTTTTATCAAGTTTGAAATTGAGTGAAAATGGTACTTTAGTTACATTATATCCAGTTAGATTCTTCTTACCATCAGGTACTTCTGTTCAAATTGAAGAAACTATCCTATCTATTTTTGGTCAAATTAGTTCTGCTATCAGAGATAAATACATTTCAAAATTCGTCTTATTGATCTTAGCTATCAGTGTCTCCATCAACATTTACTTATTGAATGCAGCACGTATTCATACCAGAAATTATGCTGCTGATGTTGAACTAAAATCTAAAGCAGCAAAGACTCACAAGAAATCCAAATCAATCATTGTCACCAAAGAAGATGCAAACCTTACCCATATTAATGAAACCTATGAAGAAACCACAAAGACTTCGGAAATAATTTCATCCGCTGCTGATTCAGAAACTGATTCACCACGTCCATTTAACGAAATCGTTGAAATTTTCAAAAATGGTCAAATCAAATCCCTATACAATGATGAAGTTGTTTCGTTAGTCACAGAAGGTAAAGTTCCATTATATGCCTTAGAGAAGCAATTATCAGATACTACTCGTGCTGTTGTTGTCCGTCGTAAGGCTATTGCTAAATTGGCTAATGCTCCTGTTTTAGAAACTGAAAAATTACCATTTCAAAATTATGATTATGATAGAGTGTTTGGTGCTTGTTGTGAAAACGTTATTGGTTATATGCCACTACCTGTCGGTATTGCTGGTCCCTTGATCATTGATGGTAAACCACATCATATTCCAATGGCTACTACTGAAGGTTGTTTAGTTGCTTCTGCAACAAGAGGTTGTAAAGCTATTAACTTAGGTGGTGGTATTACTACTGTTTTAACTAAAGATGGTATGACTAGAGGTCCAGTTGTTCAATTTCCAAGTTTAGCAAGAGCTGGTGCTTGTAAGATATGGATTGATTCTGAAGAAGGTTCTAATTTGATTAAGAAAGCTTTCAATTCTACTTCAAGATTTGCTCGTTTACAAAGTTTACAAACTGCATTAGCGGGTGATTTATTATTCATCAGATTCAGAACTTTTACTGGTGATGCTATGGGTATGAATATGATTTCTAAAGGTGTTGAACATGCATTGAAACAGATGACTGAAGAATTGGGTTGGGATGATATGCAAATCATTTCTGTTTCAGGTAATTACTGTTCTGATAAAAAACCAGCTGCAATCAACTGGATTGAAGGTCGTGGTAAGAGTGTTGTTGCAGAAGCTAATATTCCAAAAGAACAAATTGAAAAGATTTTGAAAACTTCAGTTAAGGCATTAGTTGAATTAAACATTTCCAAGAATCTAATCGGTTCAGCAATGGCTGGTTCAATTGGTGGTTTCAATGCTCATGCTGCTAACTTATTAACTGCTGTCTACTTAGCATTAGGTCAAGATCCTGCCCAAAATGTTGAAAGTTCTAATTGTATCACATTGATGAAAGAAAGACCAAATGGTGATTTGAACATCTCTGTTTCAATGCCTTCCATTGAAGTTGGTACTATTGGAGGTGGTACTATTTTAGATCCACAAAACTCCATGTTGGAATTATTAGGTGTTAGGGGTCCTGCTGAAACTCCAGGTGAAAATGCAAGACAATTGGCTAAGATTATTGCTTCTATTGTTCTTGCTGGTGAATTATCATTATGTAGTGCCTTAGCTGCAGGTCATTTGGTCCAGAGTCATATGACACATAACAGAGCTGGTGCTGGTAAGAAATGAGAAGGTAGTTAGAAGAGGAGGGAGAAGAAAAAGAGACATTGCCATGTTGTTGTCTTGATTGTATACTATGGTTTTAATTACTGCCATAACTATTTATTGTTAATTTTTTTGCACTGAGATTGCTCGTTATTGCTGCTGCTTTTCCGACATTTAGATAAAATGCCTCATCCATATTCCCAATACGCTGCCAGTCTGATAACGAAGAACCCCTTTGCTAATAAACATGTCATTCAAAGACCCTGTTCCCGTATTTGCCCTAGTATATGCGCGCTTTTTTTGGTTCTCCGCTGAATCCACTAACCCCGAGAGAGTGCCAATTCTCCGATTCGCGTTTTTTGGGAACAAGCTTTCAAAAAAAGATCAAAATTCTTAAATGACGTCTTGGGATTAACAAAAACAATAATAAATTGATTCTGATTCTGGAAACAGCAGTTTCAGAGTGTCATTTTACTGCTCTTTTGTCTTTAAAGTGCTCTACTGCTGCATTTGGTTATATTCCTCGTTGCCCCTCAGATTTCCTGTGATTCACCGCACCTTGCTGTTATTCCACCACTTGAGGGTCATCTAGTGCATTTTGGGTAGATGAGAGGCGCCATGGTGACTCCAATAGCACCAGGCACGCCCATAATCAGCCACAATCCTCTCAATAGAGTCAACGGTATCACCACTGATAAGGATGAGAATAGAGATGCGCTGAAAAGAAACGCTACAAAGAGAAGGGCTGTTGCGTGTAAGTCATGTCACTCACTAAAAGTGAAATGCATTCCCTCGGACCCTGACGATTTGAGCTCACCTTGTGTCAGATGCATCAAGACTAAGAGAAGTTGTGAGATCGATCTGAATCAAAGTCGAAAGAAGAGAAAACCGGATGATAGAGTTTCTGAACTAGAATTGAAGATCGAAAAGTTGACTAATCAGTTACATCAACAACATCAATTGAGTTCAAATTCAGGCAATAATGAATCGCCAAAGTCTGCTACATCAAGCCATGAAAGTCCTCATCCTTTGGTTCATTCTGCTAACACTGGTGGTGTTGATGCTCCAAATTTCTCGAAGTTCAATGTGTCACCAAATCTTTATCAACGAACGGATACAAAAAGTGAAACACCAATTTTTTACCAGTCCAAGGCAGGCCATCCACTAGAATTCGTTAATGAGAATAATCATTTCAATAATTACCCATCATCGAAGAAAAATTCTAATACACCAGCATCAGCAACACATCCTCAAAGTTTTTCAAATGTGAATAATACTACTCCTAATTCTAACTCATCACATACCATCCATCCAACTTTGAATCCAGCTACCGGTGCTACTTCAAGAGCCCAGCAAATTGATGAACTGATAGGAAACAATATCCTTACAGAGATATCAAACTATGTCACTTCAACCACTGAAGCACGGTTACGAAAGATCGTCCAGGAACCTGTTGATATTATTGATAAAGGATTCCTAACAATTGAAGAAGCAAAGACAAAAATTGCACTTTATGAAACTTCAGTTTATGCAAAGTACCCATTTGTTAAATTACCTGAGGATTTTGATAGTTTTAGAAGAAATCAGCCAATTCTTTTCACCACTATAATGGCAGTGACTGGTACATTTGAACCCTCAACAGATGATTCAGGTGTTGATAGAGATTTAAATTTAGAAGTCCTGGCATTAAAAGAAGCTGTCAATGACTTCCTAATAGTTGGTAACAAATCAATAGAATTGCTGAAAAGTTTGTTATTGTTGTCCATATGGTATAATACACCTGAATTATTCCATCATCGTCGTTACCATATAATAAGTTCTTTATGTCTCAATATGGCACAAGATCTTGGATTGACGGGAAGACCTTACTATGTGGTGAACAGAAATGATGGTTCTGTGAAGAGAGGTAATGCATTGGAGGATCCTCAAAAGGTTGAATACAGAACATTGTGTATTGGTGTCTATTGTGCTTCAGTTGGTTTCTCTTTATTCTTAAGAAGAAGATTACAAGTTCATTGGTCTGCTTATATGGAAAACAGCTTCCAGATGTTAGTTGGTCTACAGGACGACAGCTTTAAAAACGTTGCTTTATTAGGTAAGTTGACCTCATTAATGGAAAGAATCCATACACTTGTTGATGCCTCTGATGAGTCAAATCTGATATTGATTAGTATGTTTCAACAAGAAATTGATAGTTTCAAAAATGAGCCAAATACAATCGATAAAGATGTTTATCTTGGGTTCATCAGTTCTATTGAAGCATTTTTATTCTCAAAGTTTTCTTCAGCTGAATTTTCAGTCAAATGTTATCATGCCTGTGGTAAATGTATTGAACATTATGCTAGATTGACACCACAAAAATCTGTTATTGTCCCAGTGCTGCTGTTTGGTAGATTGATGTATTGTTTTGCATTATTCTTGAAAACAACTAATGTCTTGAAGTTGGATCTAGATGTAAAATTGATCAAAAAGTTGTTAGACTCGTTGGAAAGGACACAATCCGAATACAATAGAAACCATATGGTTATCAAGATCAGATTGTTGTTTTACTTCTACTTGACTACATATGCTAAAGATGAACATGTGTTCAATGATGTCGCAGAAGTCACATCTACTGACTCAGTTGCCAAATCAGTTATCGATCTTGAAGAAAAGGCAAGAAAAGGTGAATTACATCCTTCTCATAGTGAACCAAACCTAAACAATATCAGTTTTCAAATGTCAAGATTCGGTTCAGAACAACAACCTTATCCTCAATGTTCACAAATTCGTTTTCAGAACGATGCATTTCAACAACAACAGCAGCAGCAGCAGCAAGTTCATCAACTTCATCAACAGCAGCAACAACAACAACAAGAACAACAACAAGGCCACAGTCAATCACCACACTCCAATATACCTATTGGGCGTATTGGTCCTAATGGGTTATCTGACTTAAATCAACAACAACACCATTCATTCCCTCCAGCTCAACAAAATGTCGATGGTGAACACCAACAGCAGCAACCACAGCAATATCATACTGAACAAGATCCTAACTTGTTGGGAGTCTTTGATGGACAGACTGCTGATCCTTCGTACCCTTTACTGGACGTGCTGTCAGATGTCACAATGAAGGGTTTCAACGAATTTTCCAATGACTTTTTAAGCAATCAGGATGAGTTCTGGAAGATGTTTGACTACAAAGATGACCAACAGTTCTTCCTGTGATATTGGTTGCCATTATTCGAGGGACTCTGTGATTATGTGTTATGATTTTGCTACTTTTTTCTGTTTTACTATTTGATTATAGATTTCAACATTCTTATGCTCATGTGTTTTATAGTATTATCCATTTTCCCTAATAAATGTTAACTACAGTAGTTTTCTTGAAGTTCTTCACATGAATTTGAAGATTCAAAGGGTATATAATACTAATACATGCCATATTAAATTGAAACATGTCATATGCAAATTAAGATAATTCATTAGGTTCATTCGTCATCAAGACCTAACATTAACTCTGCTGCTAGATCATCATCATCATCATCATCGTCTTCTTCTTCATCACCGTTAACTTCTTCATATCTACGCTTCTTGTTGCCACCATTAGATTCATTGGATCCTTCGTCCTCGCGTTCAACATTTTCATCAACTGTCCTTTTGACACCAGACTTTTCATTTCCTTCTTCGTCATCCTCTGAATCTGAATTCAAAAACTCGTCAACTTCATCGTCCATATCTAACCAATCCATATCACTTCCAAGAAACTCGTTCTCTTCTTCATTACCTTCAGCAACTTTTTGACTTGCGGCATCAGATCCTTTCGAGCCTTTATTATTAAATTCATTAAGACGTTCTTTATACCTCTGTACTTCTTTTTCTCCTAGATATTTGTTCATTTCAAACTCAATTTCGTATTCCTTTTCATCAGCCTTCTTCCAGTTGGTTAGACTTTCGAATATCCAGTTTGGATGGACAATCTTAGTATTAGGACTCAATGATTTAGCTAATCTGGCTTTGTATGTGAGTGATGACTTGGCAATGACGTGGGTGGTCTCATATGTGATTTCTGTTTTTACCTGAGCACCGAATGATTTGGACCAAATGACAATACTTTCTGAATTGATATTGCTTCCTAATGGGAACAATCCCGAGAAAACAAACGTTAGACCTTGAAAGACTTGCTTCTTTAATTCCGGTAAGAGTTTTTTGATATCTGGTGCTTGGGTGAGTTTACCCTTCTCAAACTCTTCATATTTCTGATAATAAAGTTCATGTATCTTGTCTAAACCGTCCTCAAGACCAACTAATTCGTTGTCATCATCATATAATAAACGCTCTAGACCTTTGTTATGAACTAGCTCATCCAAGTTTTTCTGTAGTTTAGCTAATGGTCTTTCTTCTTTCTGTGCTTCTAATGACGCTTCTCTCTCTGATGAACGAGCAGCTAACAACTCAGCATTTTGTTCTTCGGATAACAGCACATCTTCACAGTTGTTATCATTTTCTTCTTGTAGTTGCTTGGTTTCCTCTTGGATCTCTTCGATCTTACGCTCTAGATCCTCGGCTTCCTTTGATGCTTCTCTATGACGGTTTGACTCTTCGATTAACTTTTCTTGTAGTTTTGCAATTGATCCTCTTCTCTTTGATGGACCCAGCAATGATTTCTGTTGTGGTAGGAAGTTGGAGTTGATATCACCAATACCAACAAAGAAGTCAAATGGAACGACTTTGATCAAATGATCACTCCAGTTCCAGACATCACCTCTATCATCGATGATAACAACCATAGAAGTATCAGTTGGAAACAATCTCTCTAGTGATTTTTGGGTCAGTGAACCACTTTCATCTCTGGATAGAATTCTATCAGCAAAATATTTGCCTTCTGGATCTATGCACTCAGCAATTGATTTCGCATAGGCTCTGGTACCCATGGTATAGATATGAAGTTCATACTTTTCACATACTCTCTCTAGAAATTTATTCAACCCCGGTCTCAACTTAACATAATACCATCTCTTATGTGGAGTTGGTCTAGGTCCTTGGTAGTTTGAAGGTAAAGATGGTTCTTCTTCTAATGTGAATGTCTTGACATCTTTTAGAGATGGATAGTTTGGATTATTTGGGTCCTTCATCCATTCCCCAATGGTTGGGTCCACAGTGGCGTGGACAACAGTTTGATCCAAATCAACAACAAGAATCAATTTCTGATCTCCTAGCAAGTTCATTGTCCACTTCTGTTCAACTTTCTCGGCTTCATCTTTGGAAATCTTCAAATTACTTGTACCGTGTGACATTGAAATCGGAGCGCGATCTTGGTATTGATAGCCTGAATAATCAACTTCTTCGTCCAATGATTTACCACATAGAGCACATAGACCACTGTATTGAATGGAATGCGTGCATGGTTCTTCTACTTGTGCAATGACCTGATCGAAGCTTAGTATCTCTTCACCAGCTTTTATCTTGATGGATCTCACAATACCGTCAATTGGAGATTCAAATGAACCGGCAAGATCAACTCTGACTTTCTTTGGAGCTGGTAGGGATTTGTCTTGCTCGTCGCTGTCCTCGTCAGCCTCCTGGGTAGGGGCATCCTGAAATTCCCAGTATGAGTATCTGAGGATTAGCTGGTGCTTGGAGACGGAATCTCCCTCTCTGATTGCAATCGAGGAGACTTTCACGGGGAAAGGGGCCGACCTTGGGAGTTTGATTGGTGTGAGGTCTGCCATTGGTGTCGAGGTGGTGCGTTTGCGTGTTTTTGAGTGCTTTAATTGAACTGTGGAGTGCTTTGTTTGTGACATATGTGTGTTTTGGTTTTGGTTTTGGTTTTGGAAAATGTTCCAGCAACAACCGCTTAACTATGTGGTGTCCAGGTGTTTCTACATAATAGCGAGACCATAATATGACATATATTGTGCCAAAATGCTGTTTGTGGGCTGTTTCAGAAGGTGAAGCTGTCGTTTTGCTCGCTCTTTGGAGGTGGTGCTGAGCTATCTGCGATCTGGTCAAATTCAGAGAAGTCAACAGCTGAAGCCTCAGGTGATTCCTCCTTTTGATCAAAACCATTAACAATCGCAACCTCATCATCATTACCAACAACATCCTCGAACTCATCTGAATCTATCATGTCCACATCTGAGTCTCCATCAGCACCACCATTTTCTTCTATTTGAGTAGTTCCAATGGTGATTTCATTATTCGTGGCGGTTTCATTTGTGATGGCACCGTTGGACTCGATCGTTGGTTCAATGTTGAAAAGACCACCATCATCATTATCACTTCCAAGGTTTTCAAAGTTAGGCTCACCAAAGTTCTCAAAGTTATTGAAATCATTGAGTTCATCATCTTCTGTAGTGGCTGTGTTTGCTGTAGTTGGTTTGCTTGACCTTTGGGCTTTGATTTGGTCTCTCTTTTGATCTTCTCCTCTTTGTAGTCTGGTTCTCTCCTCTTCACGTTGGTTCTTCTGTTTCTTCAATGATGCTAAGGATTTAAATGCAGTGTTGAATTGGTTCTCGATGTATTCCTGTGGAGTCAGTTCTAAAGAAGTGTTATATTTCTTTGTTGTTGTATAGCATGAAAACTCATTGACGATTTTCAAATATTTATGATCTAATTGGGATTCTTTCAACCGCTTCGTTCGCTTCTTTCTCTCCAAATATTTGGTTCTTGCTTGTGCATACTTCACGATGTCTAACTTCTTTTCGAGACCGGATGTCCACAGTATTGCCTTCTCTTCCTCACTTAACTTAATTTCTTCATTATTAACGTTATCATCACTCTTACCAAGTTCGTTAAGACCATAGTCTTGATTCGCATCATTCAATTCATTTTCAAACTTGATCAAATGGTCTAATGCCTTCTCACCAGACTTGCTTTCTTCCGCAATCTTTGTTCTAACAACTTTCTGATCGGTGATTCTATTCGTGTAAATTGGTGTTCTCAGGTATGAGTGATCTGGAGGAAACTGTGGTAACCAACTAGGTATAGCTATGCCACGTTTGTGTGATGATGGAATCAAACTCGATAAGTCTTCATTATGTGCAAAGAATACAAATGATGGATCCTGTGGATTGAGTTCTTCCTCTTCTTGACCGTCTTCAATTAATCCATTATCTTCATTGAACAGTTTATTAGCTAAATCCTTCAATTCTGTCTTCTTTTTCTGTAATTCAGTCGGTATTTTCTTACTTCGTATCCCTTCATCTTCTAATGCGTTCATGGATATGTCATGGTCTTTGAACAATATCTTGACATCCTTAGGTGCAACTTTCGATCTTCTCTGTACTTGTGTCATCTTAGACAAATCAGACAATGTTGAATTGATATAAAGATTGAACAACTCAAATAGTTCCTCTAATGCTAGATTGGTGAATTCAATTCCCAATGACCTAAGATGTAATGCAAGTGACCTGAGTGCTATCAGTTCCATTTGGTCAAGTGTCGCTTGTGTCTTGACTGTTTCCAGTGCGGGCACCTGACTGTTTTCAACGGTTTCTGTAGCAGTCTGTGTCATCTGGCGCAGTGATTAATCAAATTATTCAATCTAATATGACTGTTGTCGCCACTTCAGCACACAAAACTGATTAATCTTCAATTTCTCAAGCTTGTCGTTTATTCGACTTGACTTTTTGTTTGTGTTTTGAATTTCGTCAAAATCCAAGATTCCCAGTGCTCATAATTCCCAACCACGTGACTCTGGATTAATCACTCTGATCACGGATAGAAACTCATGATCGATAATGATACACGAATGCAACATGTACAAAAGTTTGAATTCTATTGGTTATTGCTAGGTTGTCCAATGAATAATGAGAATGAGATATAGGGTATGTAATTTAAGAGATTCCTTTCTCCACTTCCACTTTGGATTAGATACAATATAGAATTTACATTAGTATTTGGTTTGACTTTCTGAGTATTATCAATCGATACTTGGTGGAGAGTCAACTAAGACTCGAGTATTTGGTAATTAGACTTTGGGATTCAAAGGGTGAATTTGGTCTGTTACCTGCACGAAGTTTCGAACTGAATAATCAGTGCGCAAAGACACATCAATTACTACAACAATCATCCTAAAAAGCACATATCAACGTAGAATTACCAAACTATCATACACAATCTCGTCATATTTCGCTCTTTTCATGTAGATTTAACTACTAAATAAATGTTCAATGGCACCTTGAACAGAACCACCACTTCTTCTTAACGCACGAACATTAGCATCAAAATCAAAGAATCCCATATCATTCAATTGTCTTAATTGAGTTTCGTATCTTACTTCAGGTGGTGTATCATCTTGAGGTTGAGCAGCAACTCCTGCACCAGTACCACCAAACAAGTTCTGTAACATTGCTGGATCAAACGGTGGTAATCCAGTGTTACCGGCACCAGCACCAGAGCCAGTTGGAGGAGCAAACATGCCGAATGGATTAGCACCTGCTGCACCACCAGCACCACCAAATAAAGCACCAAATGGATTAGGAGGGGTAGCTGTGTTGGCACCTGATTGCTGTGTGTTGTTGCCTGATGCTGTGGAATCATTATTATCATCATCATTCATACTACCTGGGGCGGGGATGGCATTGGCGTTTTGTTGACCAGAAGCACCACCAAAAGCACCAGCACCAGTACCGGCACCACCCATCATTCTTGACATTTCTCTAGCTTGTCTCATCATCTGAGGGTTTGATAACATCTGTCTAAAGTAATCACTTTGTAACATTTCACGAACTTGTGGACCCATCTGTTGTAATTGTGGATTTGAATTGATTAAATAATCTAACATTTGTGGATTTCTTAACATCTCATTCATACCTTGTTGAACCATTGGGTTGTCCATCATTCTATCTAAATCTTCTTCATTTGGTAATTGCATACCTCCATCTGGTCCAAACATTGATTCTGATGGTAAGGCTGGACCATAACCTGCATATCTAGCATCAGTTAAACCAGCTAATGGATTGAAGGCACCTTGACCAGTAGCTAAATTTGTAGGAAGGCCGGAATTATTCGAAGTATTTGCAGCCGGTGCGGCAGTGGAACTGGAACTAGACGCATTGTTGGTTGCACTTGAGGAAGTATTGTTATTTCTAGCATTGGCACTCTTGACTAGATGAATTGTGTGGCCAGATTTGATCTTGTAGTGCTCAATAGTATCTTGGTCCTTAAGGACTCTTCCTGAATATATCAGACGTTGGGATTCGGCAGGAATATCTGCTTCTGCTGCAATCTTGTCCTTTAATTCAACAACGGTAGTTGTGATTGGCACTGTGAAGTCGTATTTCTTATCGACAGAGGATCTGAGAGTCAATTGTTAGTACCTTGTCAATGCACTGAGTTGGATGGTTTTGGTTACCACTCACTTGATATGCACTGTGATCTCTTCAGCTGACATTTTGCGATTTCTGATAGTTGGTATTTGCCTCCAGAAAGTGAGATTTGTTGGCACATTTTTTGATTTTGAGAAATCGAGGAAATCACGTTACCCGGTTCGGGTACTACTCCAGCAGCTACATAGTAATTATCAATGAAACAATTGACATTGAATTCAGTATTTCAAGCTAAAACAATAGGGATATTGAGCTTTAATAGGTTAGGAGGAGGAGTCTGTAGGCTATCTGACTGGTTAGATGTCTGTTTTGTAGATATACCAAACAAATTACCCCATTTGCTCTTCTTTCCGGAAGAAAGTCCAACTTTCTTATCATAACTGAACTGGATGGTCAACTCTAATGAGTAAATGTTCTGTAAATAACATGAATGAAACGTGGGTTTCATCAACTCGTTCTTAAAAGCAGTCAAATTAGGTATCTTCAGTAAGAATTGATGGTTATAAGATTCTTGTGAATCATATGATGGGATCCAACATTTATTCTCAGCTAAGACTTCATCGGATTGGAAAACAGTTTGTAACTTCTTTTGAATCAAGTTCTTCTCTGGATTCAAATATGGTGATTCAGGGAATTCAGAAAGGGATTGGACTGGTTGCGCACATTCTTTGGATTGGATCAAGTATTGGGAAATCTTGTAGCTGGAGAGGACCATAGGAAAAGAATCACCACTAGGCGTTCTGTAAGTGACATCAATTGGAAGTGTAATACCTTCTTCTAATTGGAAAGGGCTTGGAATTGGTGAGATGACAGTAATGCTTCCCTTTGTTTCGTTCTTGGGATTCTTCAAGTTGATGGACTTGACAATATCATTGGAATGACTCTGGATATCATCATCGATATTCAACGTCTTTGAAGAATCAAGATCTGAATTATGGGAGAAGAAATTGGGGGGTAATTCATCAGTAACAGTATCAACTTTTATCTCTTTTGATCTTGAGAATAACACATATGGCTTCTGACCCTTAACCAATTGTCTTAACTTGCAATTAACTACATAGTAGTTTGTGAAATTAATGTATCTATCCTGATCAGGATCATCAGTCTTTAAAACTTTGAAAGATTCAGATTCAACCTTAACCAAACCAGTAACACCCTTATCACCAAAAGTAACACCAGACAGTTGTGGCGCACCAAACGAAGGTATCAGTCTTTGATGGGGCTCACATCCATTATGGCACAAATTATGATCCAATTGCACTTCAGGAAGTTTGAATTGAAACTTGAACTTGAGATCCTTAGAGCCAAACGTCTCACTTTCTGTCAGACTTGGAGAATCATCCATACTGAAGTTCAGTACACTCCCAGCACTAGTTGCATTAGTGAATGAAGTATGTACTTTGTTCTCCAACTTGATCTCCACATCATTGAAACAGATATCAATCTTTGTAGGCTGATTGCACTTCTTCTGATAAACTATCAACTCCCCCTTAACGACATCACCAGGGTGATAAACCTTCTCATCCTCAATATTTATCTCAACTTTGACACTTTTGAGTGTCTGTCTGGATGGTTTCTTTGACACCTCGTATAGATTGTTTATTGGTCTGCACAGCATGGGTGGTGGAACTGCGGAAGACATGATTTTAACAAGTAGCCGTTAACAATTGATACTCCTTCTATATCCTCAATGGTACTTTAGTTGAGAAGAATCGCCCCCGTTTTATATACACCAGAACACCAGTGACCTTGACAAATCCAACCGAGTATGATTCATTTCCCAATTAAATTTTCAATATCGTGCGAAATAATATCACTGCATGTTCTCAAGTTAGCTCATGCATGATTTTCACAATAGTATAGTCTCGCTGTTCCCATCTAGACTGGGCCGAATGCGGAGTTCTGGATTATATAAGCGCAATTTGGGTGCCTGAGCCATATGGTTGGGCTGATGATAGATCGCTGAGAGTTGCTTGCTTCCAGTGAAATTTGGAAGTGTGGTAGAGAACCGAGATCGCTACGTTCTCTACGTTTAAAAGGTGCATGATTCTGACAAATGTAGAATTAATTCGGAACAATAGCGTCGCACGGACTGTGTGAAGTTTGACTACACACAGAGTCACAGAGTGGGTATTGGGTGTTTACTGTTATTGGCTAAATGTCTAGTTTTACCACTTGATAAGGAACGAGCATATTGTTTGGTAGATACTGGAGACTCGGGATTTGTGGATATGACTAACACCAAAAAAAGCATCTGATTGATCCGAAAAGGGATTAAAATTTAAGATCGTCGCGTTTTACAGGCAATGAATGCTGTAGTGTGGGCGATGCCATCCATTCATCCGCACATCACCAACACATACCCAAACTCACAAACTGGCAGCTATCCAGACACTGCAGTTCGTGATGCTGAGTGTTTGTTAATGAATTCTTTGAACATCAGAATTATCTGCTGATAAGTCAATACCTTATTGTTTTGTGACACTTGTGCTAGAGTCGAGAACGATAGATACGATAGCCTTCATTCCTCCAAGTAACAAATATATTTTTAGTCCAAATAAGTATAATACAGCTTTCTCTAATCATTGGGTTCCCTGGCGGTGTTTGAACCTGATCCAAATGATAAAATTGAGTTATCGAGGTTTTCCCTTCGTGATTGAGGTTCCGTACGTATCGCAGTTAGTTTGATTTTTTCAGGTTGACCCTGACTGGTGTTATTGGAACCATGTTGACTGGAGTTGATCAGTATTGGCGGAGGTGATGGGGGTAATGGACTAGCTGCTCGTATTGGCGACAGTCTTGAATTTGGTGACAGAGATGACGGAATTTGTTGTGAATCATGCTTTGAGCTTTGTAATTGCTGCTGTGGTTGTTCTGATAACGATGAAAATTTTATATGAGCACTGGAGGATTGAGACCCTTGAGATTCTGATGATCTATTTAATGATCTTGATTGGTATATGTGATTTGTGATAGGACCTGAATAAAAGCCATGTGAATGTGATTGATTATGGGTATATGACGACTGTTGTAGTGATTGAGGCTGTTGGTATAGTTGTGGATCTGAAGAGTAGCCTGTGGGCGTATAATGGTCAGGATTCAAGAGAGGTGAAAAAGAAGTAGAATTTGAACTTTCCGCTAAAATGGCATCCTGAACGTTCTTATTGTTAAGGATATCTGAAGGTAAACCAGTATGTTGCATTTGATCCTGAAATTTTGCATGGTCACCTTTTGGCTGGATTAATATATCAGTTGTATTTATCTCATCAATCTTAGCACTAGTAGTGGCTTTCTTTCTACCAGATCCAACTTTTCTACCATCTGCTAAAGTCTTGCTCACAGACCCTTTCTTTCTCCCGCTCCCTACTTTTCTTCCCTGTGCTAATGTCTTTGCCGTCCCCGGTTTTCTACCGCTCCCAACTTTCCTTCCTTCTGATAATTTCTTAGCCATGGGGATGGAAAACTTGATCTCTGCTATATCATCAAATTAAGAAAGAAAAAAAGAAAAAAAAAAGTGCAAATATTGATGAAGTTTAGTGAATATCTCAGCTCTCTGTGGATTTAAACTGGTGGAACTTAACACGTGCAATAATCCCGGTATTTAAAAAGGCAGTTATCAGTTTCGTCAGATCCTGACCCGTCTTCAGACTCCTATTCGATAATCTAGAGACAATAATGTACCAAATTCCTATACACTCACGCCTTTTGTTTTATTTTTTTAGGACCGGGGGGTTATGAGTTCCGAGGTTGGTGATTGGTGATTGGTGATTGGTGATTAGCATATTATGTCATCATGTCCGCTATTGTTGTGTCAAACATGTAAATGAGGTCCTGTGGATTGAATGGTGGTATTTATTCGGCTCTCGAAGTAACAAAAATTGTAGTTTTCATTCTGGTGATACTCTCAATAGACTCAGTGAGTGACAATGTCTAAGGAGTGGTTCGTATACTGCAAAACTGAAGTATCTGCAGCGATAACGAACTAAATATTGGCAGGCGGACTTTTGTGTGAATCTCCGGTGAGACCAGTTTCGGGCAAGTCTGTGAAAAATCTGAAAAGGCTGTAAAGTCTAAACCCTTGTTACTTGTTATTGAACGGCTGAGATTGTGAGAGAACACCGAATCTACTATCTGCTACTCATGACTCGAATGGTGTGCTCAGTATGCTATCTTCCTTCTCTATCTCTGAGTCATCTCGGATTGTGCCATATTCCTGCAAAGAAGATAGTAGTTTCCGATTAGTAATTGGCGTGCAGATTCAACCAATTGGGACTGTTGATATGTGTCACTCACTGCATGCGACCAATCAGAGGGCAGATCCTGGTATGAACTGGGGAAGAAGCGAAATCCGCTAGGAGCGGTGAAACGTGGCGGAATCTTCCAGAAGAAATGACAGCAAAAAGGCCAGCCGTGCATTTTTAGTTTTTCAGAGAGCCATTGTGAGGTGTTGATCCGAAGCATTTCCTCAGAAGCAGCACAGTGACTCACAGGCAGTGGCAGAGTCTTCCTCACACTTCTGGTTCTGTTGATCTGCTGGTGGGCCCGCTGCAACTGACTCATCGGCCTGGGCATGTGGGCCTCTCTGTTCCCAGTTCCCGTTCACTGACACTGCTCGCTGTGCCCAACCCTACGCGGCTGACTTTGTAGAGTCCACCTTGTAGTGAGTGACACTCCGCAAAAAAATAATATCCAAGCACGAATCCTATAAATATGACAGACATCCTTTGTTTATTTCACTGTCACTAACTGCCAGATAATCCCCTCCAAGGTCCAATTATCACCAACTGCGCCCAATCATGACCGCAGAAAAGGCGCTCTTCGGAACGTTCCCACGCGATACGTCCCAGCTTGAAGACGATGACGACACCATTGACTACTCCACCGCCCTCAGAAGAGAGTTCGAGCGGTCCCAGACTGGTAACAAATTATGGCAAAAGAACCCTGACTTTGAGGCTGGTTCCAATTACAAAGTCCATACTGGGTTTGTTCCAGGGAAATTCATTACTGATAAGTCACAGAACAAAGACGTTGTTTTTGATGTCTTACCTTCATTTCAATTGCACTGTTCTTTACAAAATCCACCTAATGAATCAATCGATACACGTAATGCTGAATTTCCTCCAGAATACACTACTCATCAGCCAGTCATATATCCAAGACCATCTACTTCCAGATCATTATCCATTCAGTCTAATTCTGTTGATTCTATCATGACTGGTCCTTCCTATTCCGTGAACAGTGACACGACAGGATCTGGTCTTGATAGTACATTGAATTTACAAGAGGAACAATTATCCTTTGAAGAAGACTTATTTGATAAGAATTTGGTCGATAATCTTCATAAATTGCCACAAAGGGACAATGGTGAAACAGAAGTTAAAGTACATGTCACTAAGGATGTTCCTGCCCCTAATCAGCCATGGGAAGCGGAATCGATGTTGAAGGAATACACTTCTGGTGATGTTGTTCATGGTTATGTTACTATTCGTAACAAGACTAAGAAGCCTATTCAATTTCATGCCTTTTATGTTACTTTAGAAGGTACCATCTCAATCATTGATTTAGTGAACAAGAAACAAATACTGAAAAAAATTGTCAATATGGTTGATGTTTCGGCAAGTTGGTCACTTGGTTGTATATCACCATCAGGTAACACCAGTTATATTGCTTTCAATAAAGATACAGATGGTGCATTGTTTGGACTACCGAATGATAGAATACTGGCACCTGGAACAACTTACAAGAAATATTTCACATTCAAATTACCATATAATACATTAGACACAACATGTCGTCATCAACAAGAGTTACATACTTTATTACCTCCAAGTTTTGGTGTCAATGTGCTGAAAAAGAAAGGTAAATATTCCAACATTGAAATCAACCCAATGTTACATTTTGGTCATACTGGTGAGACTGGTTCTCCTATCTTGACAAAGGATTTATCAAACAGACAATTAAGTGTCAATTATAGTATCAATGGTACATTATGTGGATTAAAACCGACAGGTGTTTCTTCTCAGAAGAAATTATGTGTGATAAGTGAAGGTGAATATGCATTGAGATTCATTCCGTTCGGTTTCGGTGTTTCTTTATTTTCATCACAGAAATCAATCCAACAATTGAAAAGACTGGTTGAACATAGTTTCAAGAGTGCAGGAAGGGCATTGAAGTTATTGAAAGAAGGTCAAGAGGAAGAAGTTGAAAGATTAGATTATAGAATGAAGTTAGAACAGTTGAGAATTAATACTATTGATAATTCAACAGATTCAAGCCTGACTAATTTCCCATTGAGAAATCAAGCACATGCAACTCCTGATTTTTCTAAGATTGAAACTGGTTTGACTTATGTTCAAGATCAATCATTTTTATCCAAATTGAAATCTAATGGGACATCCAATAACAATGGGTTCTTATCAATCACGACACAATTGCCAAAGGATGGTTTACCTTATATTTCTCCATCATTATTGAGAAAGACAAATGAAGCTTCCAAATTAACCAGTTTAGGATATGAGAATTTAGAAGGGATGAAGAGTGCATTATCCACCAATGAAAAGAAGAAATTGGCAGATTTACAAATCAAATTGAGATTTCAACCATCTGATAACTTTTCCAAATCATCTTCATTCCCATCAATAGCATCAATTGAAACCAAGTTATTAGTTCTAAATGTTTTTTCGTCTGGTTCCATTCCAATCAAATTATCTGCAGATGTGTGTCAACCACATTTATTCAAGAACTTAACTAAGGATTTTGTCGAATATCATGAAAAACTCGAAGATTTAGAATCTCAATTTGAAGAAATTAACACCAATATCAACAAATACATGAGCAGTGATATCATTTCAGATATTAAGGCCATGAAGGACATGAAGAATGAATCATTTTTATTGCGTGTCTTCAATCATAAGATTTCTCAACAATCAGAATGGAAAAAATCAGAAGATGGTTCATATTATCAGGATTTAGCATTGAATTTAGAATTCAAGCCAAATATTGAAGAGACGTTGATTCCTAATTTCCAAACATGTGTCTTATCAAGAACGTATTTCATTCAAGTTGATTTCAGACTTAAGAATAATAAGTTAGCTTCTTTGAGAGTTCCTATCCGTTTAAGACAATTCGATGGTCTTTCATGATTTTTTCAGCCTACTTCTTGGTCCTTACTTCATCGAGATCATTCATATTCATTTAATAATATATATATATATATGTTACCTATGTATCTCGTATTTCTGTTCCTTTTTTCGCTTCATTTCTGATTTCTAGATCTGGATATCTGACTTTGCGAGCAGTAGTATACGTCAAGATCCCAAACGGTTTAATCCAGTAAGAAATTTCACAACGAAATTAATTTGAGAGACACCAAGCCTATGCAGGCCATAATCATGTTAGAAAATCAACACACTACAAGCAAAGTACTTGATGACACTATATTATTATACAAAGATAACAAGACAAGTTATTTCATCTTAATGCACTCAATGAATCCCAAAAAACCCGATTGGTAATTCACAATAATCGACCATAATAAAATATACTAACAAATTCTTAACCCTAACTATTCAAAACATATTCTGATATAAAATAACAGTGGTTTGAACTCTGAATGAATGAACGTTCTTCAACCATCACGACATGAAAATAAACAAAAAAAAAACTAACGATCAAAACCCACATGTTCCTTAAAAAAAATGATAATAATAATAATAATAATAACACTAATAATAAACCCAAATCTTAATCACTACTAATTGGCAATTTTCTCCAAATCATTCGTAGTTAAAGTATGATCATATCTACCATATCCATTATATCCCCTTTGTTGATGAAAAATAGGTAATTCAGCG
Organism: Komagataea pratensis; assembly: GCA_003707865.2. Lineage (NCBI taxonomy): Eukaryota > Fungi > Ascomycota > Saccharomycetes > Phaffomycetales > Wickerhamomycetaceae > Komagataea > Komagataea pratensis. The sequence continues at coordinate 165,599 of PPMA02000019.1, forward strand.
ACGGCTTCAGTTGCTTGTAGTTCATTATCAATCATTTTCCCGCTTAAATCAGCCAGTAATTTAATGTTTTCTTCCTTTTTCAATTCTTCAACAGCAATGCTTGCTCTCTTGCCATCCGCTGAATAATTTGCTTCATCAATGTCTTTTGGACTCTTGGTATCAACAGTTCCTAGTTTCTTCTTCAATTTATATAATTCTCTGATTTGTTTGAATTCTTCTGGTTTTCTCTTTGGACCATGACGTTTAAAAGTGATATGAGCATTCAAATGGTTCAATGTTCCATATGAATTTTTACAATTCTTATAATTGCATGCATACAATCTGACCATCTCATTAGCTTTTCTTCTTGGTCTTTTCTTCTTTGGTTGTTGCATGGATTTATCAAATCCATTTCCTTGGCCTTGTATCACTTGGATCTGCTGTTGATGATGCTGGTGTAGTTGCTGTTGATGATGATGTTGTTGAGTAACTTGTTGTTGATGTTGTTGTTCATGTTGTTGATGTAATACTTGAAGTGGCAGGCCTGACTGCAATTGTTGATGGCGTAATGCCATGTTGATGGGTGGTGCTACTCCAGAGGTTGGTGGTGGTATTATTGGAGCAGATATCAATGGCATAGGAGCCTGTTGATAACCTGGACCAGCAGGCTGGATCTGTTGAGGATATGAAGTTGGAGCTTGTTGAATCTGCATAGGTGGGAGCATAGCAACTGGTAAATGTTGTGGGTTGGTGGATAGGGAGCGTCTTGAGTTACCTGGGGATGAAATTGGGGAGATGGAAGGTAAAGGGCGGCCAGTGGAGACTGGGTTGTGTGTGTATGCAGCCGGGCTTTCATGGTGCGGGTGATGTTGGTGGTGTTGCTGAACTGGCTGTTGCTGGGCGATGGTTGGGATGCCGACTTCGAGCTCTCTGATGGAAGGCAGTCTGACCCTATGTTGTGTCATCACGTCTATAATGGTTTTACAATCTAAGGGATCTTAGGCTGAGATCCCGAAGTTGGTCGCAAGTGCAAGATCAGACGTTTAAATACTCTGAGCGTTTGAGAAAAGCAAACTAAAAAGACTAAAATTGGTTCCTGATCTGCCATTTTTGGGATGCCGTAGCCTGAGAGATTTGAAACATTTACAGTCATATAATAAGCAAGCAGTGAGTGACTGTCATCCTGGGATTTGTCTTCGACATTGGTCTCCTACACTTATGGCCTGTATATGTGTCGTGTGCTGGCCTGCGTGTGTTTATTTGTGAAGTTTTATGTGGTTTTCCAAAGCTTTTGGTGAAGCTACTGGCTATCTAATGTCCATCCTGTCCCGCTATCCCTTGGTCACTTCTCCTCCTTGTCCCAAAATTTGAAAGGTTTTAGTGTCCATGTTATGTTTTCCGTTTTAGTCATGCATATGAATATGCAGCTGGACATAAGACTAATTTTATATTAGTGTTGCTGTGCCTACAGTTTTTTTCTTTCTTTTTGTTGCATAGTGTTCATTGAACTTTGAAGACTTAGTGGAAAATGAAAAATACATGAACATTTTTGTTCAAAAGCCATGAGTTGATGAGTATGGTACCATTTCCGTTACGAGCAGAACATTTTTGTCCTCCGTATGCGGTTTGAATTATTCATGTGAGGGATCTGTGATTGACTGTGTCTAATATCTACTTCCCGTTACTATCGATACTGCGGTCCCTAGAACAATCTTCGAGCTTCATCTGACGAAATCAGCCAGACTCTGTCGCCTCGTCTGGATACCATTTCCGCAATATATAACAGCAGAGATCAATATAGTTAGACTTCAAGAATTAGGTCTCAGGAGCCTACAGTATTAAGTCTGTCATACTGATTACCCTTCCCTGTGTTACGGTACTATTCCCCGACTCCCACTAGTTAGTCTCTGCCTAGACCAGTGTTGATCAATCAGAAATCTATAGCTGCTTTCTAACATTGTGTCTCTATATATAATTTGGCTGGTGTTCCAAATATCCTGATCAGTAGTCAACTGTATTTTGTCGCTTACTGTGCAGCTAAAAAGTTGTCACCGAGACTCCAGTGTCTCCAACCACATACTTGCTGCTAAATCAACTCGGTTTAAGGGTCTGGTGTGATTTTAGCGCGGAAGTAAATATACTCATGCGTACAGTAAGTAACTAACCATACAATTGAAATCTGTGTGTGAACGTTGTGAGTTCGGCTGACATGCTCAACTTAAAATATCTTGACGTTGCTAATTGGCGGAACTGGGTATTTCCTGGCTTCATTATCGACCAGATTCAGTTTCAAGCTTCAACCCAACAAATTTCTCGGAAGTCTACAGACAAATGGTCCAGCTGATGGGACACCTCCAGGACCTGAAACTCGCTACAAATCCAGTCTGACATGGCCCTCATCAGCTCCAAAATGGTGTACACTAGGTACTACACCAGTTTACATGCATCACTTTTTCTCAATCTAGCCATTTCACCGCTAATCCCCATAAATATGTAGTGTTCTGTGTACCTGAATTTGTGAAATAAACTTGCCGTCTGAGGTGGATTAACTTATCTTCCCAAAAACTGTAAAATCTCCGAACACTCAAAACTCATCAAACCAAATACGAAAGAAAAGTGCACTAAGTTACAGGCGACATGCCAAGAAGGAAACAGAGGAGGTGCTTCGGAAAAGCTGCCAAAAGTTTCAAATACTGGCACATATCATATTATAGATCACAGCAAGGGTCCAGACTCTCCAGGACCCAGACCGACCTTAGTGACTAGTGCACGGTGCTTGTCAGTTGATGCTGAGGTTACTAATTTCTAAATCTTATTTGATTATTAGTAAGTCTTAGTTAGTGGAAATGTCACGCTTCTCGTAACGCTTAACTGTAAATAAACCGCAACCCAACAAATCACACTAAACACTCGTAACTTGGACCGGTTACATCATAGATCAGATCTTGCGTTCCAACCCAGACAGGGGCACGTCTACATTCTTCCCTGGCACACACATTGACATCAAGCACCGCATGCACTAAACCGATCCCAGGCCATATATATAAGAGTTATAATCATATTAAATCCCTTTCAAACTTCTGGCCAGCCGCCAGCATCATATAAATTTTAGGCCCTTTGTGTGGAGCAATTCTAGTATACAGTGTTCCGAGTCGGCTGCACATTTCGGAACAAGCGACACCACACTACTGCGTGATCATGCATTAAAACGCAAGATCTTGTAACAGCCATGTCCAAACTCATGACATCATTAGTAGATAACTACAGACACTGGAAACTGCAGGACAAAAACCCGTAACACTAATTTTTGGCTTGCATCTTGAAAGTCCATATATAGGGGATTTGTCTGCAAGTCGCAAGTTGTGCAAGACGACAAAGAAGACGCGGGGCAGCTGCCGGCTTTGCGGCATGGTCCTGCGCGAATTAGAATCTAGATCGAGTGACATAGCCTCGAGACAGATTTTTATGTCACTCGAGACCAGATTCTAAATATCCCGTTGGTGGATCTGTTGAAAAAGGGTTCAGGATTGAATGAATTGGTTTTTACGAAAGGAGCACTCACTAGGGGAGTCCTGGCTTGGTTTCATCGGTCAGGTGTTGCCTTGTCGGTCGGAGTAGCACAGGTTGGACTCGCCTGAAGAAGATCCCTCGGGATTTTGACAGATTGCCAGGAAAGGATCGAGACCTGGTCCAGAATTCAACTTCCACCGCTTCATAGCTAAAATTTTTCCTAGTGATGGTGTTTTCTTGATTCAGCTACCTAACAAGCTTGTACTGTTACATAAGTCGTACTTATTTAGCAGGATGACACTGCTATGGTATGTCCAGTTGGGATTTAGTATCAACTATCAAATTTGTCATCGTTTACGAGATCTTTCACTTTTTTGTTCCAGCATTTCATGGGAATCCTCGACTCCAATTTCTCATGCATTCAAATCTCAGCGATCTCAAGCTAGTGAAACAAGAAAGAGACGCATTGGTTCCTGATTTGCAAAAGGACGCATATTGCAGTAAATTAGGAAGTATTGAATGAGTCGAGACTCGAAGTAGTAGCCCATAAATTATGATGCTGATGGCCTATTTCATCTAACGTTCGTATTCATGGACCGCCCGTCATAACATATATGGTAGGATAAGTTATCAAATCTAGTCCATCAATAAAATACTATATCAACTTGTTTCGATTTTTGTTCACTCAGTTAAACCTGGGCCTGAGCTTAGGAATCTGGATATAGCGAAGATATCCACCCAATTCGAAGAATGAGCAAATATTGTAACCATTTCAACAACCCAGGGAATCAGCATAGCCCTCCTGTCGGCTCATCAGTTGTTTCAAACCTCACATTTTTCTCAGGTTGAATGCTTTATTTCAGTACTCCGCCAATATATGGGGCTGTGACTCATGCAGAGCTTATACCTCTAATCGAGATTTTGTCCAATTTCATCAAATGAATCATTTGTTCCATCAAGAAAGACTAGATCTGATGTTAGACTTCTGTGGGAGATGTGCACTTTTCAGGCCAGCTCCACTTGAGCCCAGTAACACTACTCTTTCATTATCTGTCTTCTACGATTACTAGAAAGCAGCTGAGGTTCAGTTTTGACACTGTACAACAAAGTACAACATCAAAGTGTTACATGGTGGAAATAGCCAATATATAAGAAGAGTGAGTGAATTCCAAAGTCCGTATTTGGAATCCATCACAACTGAACCATGGCCTGTTGTTCAAGTTGGTTTGAGAAGTTGTTTGTGATGAGATGTTGCTGTTTTTTTAACGTAATATACGTTTATTAACTTTAGATTTACTCTGGTTGGATTAAGAACAAAAAGATTTCAATATCAGTGAACAACGACAAATGCGCATGATGCGTTGATTTATGCTTAGATCTGGGCTTCCATTGTTTCATCAAAGGTTTAGTTCGAAAGTTCAAAAGGTTCCTTTCGAGTTTTCCCAGACACACAATCTCTTTATGTTAGAGCTTTGCATTATTCATCTCGACCAAAACGTATGATGATTGATCTGGTGCACTTCCACCGTTGTGTAATACAAATAAATCAAACAGCTCTAAACTCTTATGAACAAACCTGATTCAAAACTGCATGAAATCTCACAAAACTTTAACGCAGAGGAACAGGATGTACTGTGTATCCTGCACACTTTAAAGTTTCCAAATCAACTTTGCTCCATGAACTGAAACAGGCAATTGGAGTAGTCCAAGGGCGTGCTGTTTGTCTTGCAGCCTTCAGGTCTTTGAGATTCGAGAATTGACACTTTAAGTTTAGCTGCTAGCAGTTTAATAATCGTACATGAAAGTGGAACCTTAATTAGGCAATGCAAACTTGCATGCTTGGGGTCTACTGCGTCTAAATAAAATCCATTCTTCTATTATTGAGTGCTCCTCTCCAGTAACTCTGTAAAATCAGAAAATTAGCACTCCTGTCCATAAAAAGATTCTGAACTCTGGACTCTGGACGCATGAGGTTACTGTGTGCACTGCTAACGCCGTGCTACCTTCGTTGAATTGTCAAGACTCAACAAAACAAAAGATACTTTTGAATATCCGATAGATGGGTATATTTATCCAGCATATAATATCGAAGATAATCTAAATTTAAGGTCGACCTTAAATTAAGAAATCATAAATAATAGATCAAGCGCAGTTGAGGTGGATGTGAATCTGAATTTCATTTTGGTTTGTAGCCTTAGTGCGTTCACGTCCGCGTGTGCACTCCTCATGGGTAATTTAGTTTATACTGAAAGGTGTGGAATGCTTTTGTATTGCACTTGGCTGAAATAGGCTTCCTGATAGTAGGTTGTAGCTCTTTTCACATTAGCTATTACACATCTTGCACCTGCAATTGACAAATCTCAAGTAATCTGGTGTCAATCTTGTTGAAGTCGATACGATCCGGTGATCCAGCAATAACAAATGATGCCTCAATAAATGTAGTACCAGATCAAGGTACACACAGGACTTACTAGCCATAGATAATTGCTAATTGAAATCATTGGACAATGAATGGTCCATTAATGATATCTTTGCTGGATCCGTTTGGTGGAGACGAAATTGGCCAAAATGCAGAGAACCTTTGGTCGGTTGAAAGCCCTGCAGCGTATGATATGTATAATGTGGGCCGTGGCGATGTTATTTCTGGCTTTCTGGAGTCCATGCAATGCCATTTGGTGACCTTCTTTTCATTCTGAGATCTCAAAGGGTTAGTTATCAGACGGGAAGTTATTAAGACTTTGCCAGCTCCTAACAAGACAGTCACCATTGGCCAAGCACAGTTGAAAAAGGTTTATCTAAGATCTTTTGTAACAGACAGTCGTCGGCGACCGAAGTCCTCTTTAAAGCATCAATCAATGGCTAACACAAAACAAGCAGGTCTTCGGTATCGGGTAAATAAACCACCAAAAACAGCCGACCATATACAAGATCGAAACCTGATTGCATTTGCAGCATTTATCTGATATCGATAAGCCAAGGCAAAGTAGCGGCTACACTCCATTAAGCCCAATATCCATCCTCTTTCCGTTTCCATCGAGAGCTTTACTGGGCATTAAGTCTGCTGGTGTTTTGCTGCCTTGGACTCACATAGTTAACACACCAATCCGGGGCTTTTCTTATCAGTGCATTACCCATAACCAACCTCAAAACAAGGGTCCTACGGCTCAATTAGAGCATCGGATTGAAAAGGATCTCCCAGGGTCCATCGCCTTTCTCAGATCGTCCTACTTAACTTTTTAGGGGTCCTCGACTGGCCAATGGGAGAGTCTTCTCCGTCTGCTGACTGATAAGAGACAATTATGCACCATCGACCCCCCGTTATCATTGTCGATCGCCTAAAGGAGAGGCACTACAAAAGGGTCTCGGGAGTCGGGACTCACATTTAGCCCAATGAAGTAAATGTTTCCTGAATTGTGCGTCACCAAAGGTCACTGAATCTCTCTGTTAAGGTGCAGGCGTGGGATTTAGGCTTCAATTAGGTCTGACAATATGTAGCAATTACCAAAACTCCTGTAAAGTATTTGGAAGTTCTTATCAGATACCACCACATGAAAATCTAACAAACAACTTCTAAGCTTACACTTCGAGATTCTAATTGACCTTCTCCAAGCAATATTGGATGCACTTGGCCACATGAACAACCAACCCTAAACGTTCACAGAGAGTATAAATACCTTCGAGAAACCCATCATCACAATGCCAATGAAAAGGACAAGGACACCAAGAAATCCTCAACGATGCGAGCATTCACACTTACACTTGCAGCCTCTGTTCTTGCCTCATTGGCAGGGGCCATCCCAATCTCACAGGCCAAGGGACATGCCAAAGCCGAGGCACATTCCAGAATCTCACAATTGTATGCTAAGAGAGACACTTCTTGTGAATACTCTGTTCCTGAACCTGCTGAAGCTCCAAAGGCCAATATCTTCGCTGAATTAACTGATGATGAAACTAATGGTGCCTATGCTTTATTAACCGAAGAGTTCAACTTGACTTATTATGGTGATGCTACATTATATGACAACTACTTGGTCTGGATTGAAGCCATTAGACCAAACAAGACAGATGCTTTATCATATTTAGACAAAGAAGGTGAAGTTCCAGAACGTTATGCTAAAGCAGTCATTTTCTTTGGTGGTGAAGACTTTGCTAGGGAAGGTTACCCAGACGGTTATTGGCAAACATATCAAATCGGTCCATTGCCTGCCTCAAGAAACACTACTACTATTGAAGAATTGAAATGGATGAACATGAAAGATACCGTTCCATACCATGCCGGTTATCAAGATGGTCATAGATGGGAAGCCAATGAACACTTCTTGGAAGAATTATTCAATGAAGAAGGTTTGAAGGAAGTCATTGAAGAAATCACACAATCTCCTACTCTTGGTTCTGAAAATTCTACTCTGGAAGTCTGGTGGACTGATCCTTTGCAATGGGACGAAGACACTAAGACCTTGTCATCATGGTCATCTGTCTTTGATAACAATGAATTCAATGCTGGTGATATCTTATCTCATGGTTTATACTTCAAGGTTAACATCACTGGTAGAAACCCAGAAAACTACGCTGCTATGAAATGGTACTATGGTGATATCCTGTACAACTCCACTGAGGAATTCGTTGAAGCTTTCAACAGTGAAGATTTTGTTATCATGCCTAGACCAGGTAAAGAAGACTCCACATGGACCAACCCATCCTATGTCGCTGGTGGAAGAGACCTTGATGACAAATTACCACCAGTTACCATTGAACCAAATGGAAGACGTTGGAGATTCAATGAAACTGAAAGATACTTCACTTGGATGGATTGGGAGTTCTACACTTCTTGGTCAAGAGATTTAGGTTTAACTTTATACGATATCAAATTCAAAGGAGAAAGAATTTTATATGAGTTAGGTCTACAGGAAGCCATTGCTGAATACTCAGGTGATGATCCATTCCAAATGAATACCATGTTCTTGGATTCTGCTTATGGTTTCGGTAATGAAGCATGGGGTTTGATTCCTGGTTATGATTGTCCATATAACGCTGAATACTTCAATGTGTCATGGCATAGTTTTGGTGATAACAATTACCAAAACCATTCGTATTGTGCTTATGAAATGACTGAAGATTATCCAATTTCGAGACACACTGCTTCCTCGTACACCACTGTTGAAAGAAACCCAGTCTTTGCTATTAGAACTGTTGGTACTATTGGTAATTACGATTACAACTTCGCTTACAAATTCTTCATTGATGGTACCATTGAGGTTTCTGTCCGTGCTGCTGGTTTCATTCAAGGTTCTTACTACGTCAACGACAAAGTCTCTGGTTCATTTGGTAACTTGATTCAAAAGACTTTATCTGGTTCCTTCCATGATCATGTCTTGAATTACAAAGCTGATTTTGATATTGGTGGAACAAACAACACCATCACTGGATTGAAATACGTTGAAAAGTCACATGAGTTCCCATGGGCTCCAGGCAAGTTATACAACACTAAACAATCTGAGAAATATGTCATTGAAAACGAAGACGAATCCAGATTAAAATGGCCATCCAATGGTGCTGGTGCCTTATTGGTTGAATCCACTGATCAGAAAAACGTATGGGGCCAACCAAGAGCATATAAGATTGTTCCTGGTTCTTCTCCAGTCCACAGAATTGTTGGTCACTCCATCTCATTAGTCAATCAAGCCAATTGGGCAAATGATGATGTTGCATTCACCAAGCATAAAGACTCTGAACCTCATTCATCTCATGCTTTGAATGCACATGATATTTATCATCCATCTGTTGATTTTGATAGATTCTTTGATTCTGAAAATTTAGTTGGTGAAGATGTCGTTGCTTGGATCAATTTAGGTTTACATCATTTACCAAATACTCAAGATGTTCCAATCACAGTTTTCAATGCTGCTATGTCTTCTTTTATATTGACTCCATATAACTACTTTGACCATGCCCAAATCACTGATGTTAAACAACAAATGTTCTACAGATATGAAACAGATGAATGGGACTTCTTTGGTTCTGAGTATCAATCTTGTGGTGTTGGTATTGAAGCTTTGGATTATGATTTCTTCAGTTACCAAGGTCTTGCCATTGCTAAGGATACCACCAATTATCCATCTCCATAATCATTGATTTGATACCCTTTTCTAATGCGTTGATCGCATTATGGAACTATTTTTATCATTCATTACTTACTTAACCTCTTATTATTTTCTTTATACGACTTTATGAAAGAGTTTTCATGTTCGAGATACTCTTATGTGCTTCTATTATTTACCTAGATACAAAATAAAAGCAATTAGACATACTTTATTAATAGACCAGCTAATTCGTGAAACGGAAATGCTGAAGTATGAGACCTAGACTCTGCTACAGCTAATTGTAGGTTATACTGCTAGCACGTACAAATTGAAAATTAGAATAACAAATATTGAATCATAACTCTGCCTATCGCCGAACTGAAGTTACAATTATGTAATTTATTGACAACCTACCGGAATCAGCGCATTCAGCTCTGCAAGATATCTCAAAAACAAGTACTTTAATTTGAATTATCAATTTCATAAAGCTTACTCCATATTCTAGAGAAAAATAAGCCAACGCAAAAACCGACGGCAATTTTGATTATGTAATACGTACCTAAATAAAATTTTATACATAAAACTTTTGGATGTAAAACTAGATGATTACGGTCACTCTAACTTGTCAATGAGTTGAAGATGATCTATTATACAAGATTCCGAGCTTAAAACTTATAGACTATAGTGGAGTTCTCTGAGATTCATAAGACTGATACAGTGGTTAAATGAAATTAATTTTTCTTTATTTATTCCCTATATAAATTGTCATACTAAACGTGATCAAAATTACCTTTATTCTCCTTCAAATCAAAGAAGATTTCTTCTGCTTTAGCAAAGCCCTTCTCATAATCAGTAATATCTTCACCCTCTAGAGGATTCTTACGACCTTCTGGAGCAAATTCAATAACTTTATCAATCCATTGTTCTTTAACGACATTCCAAACATAATAATGGAACAAAACATTGTCTGCTGTTTCTTCTAATCTCTTCTGTTCCCATTTGTGTTGTTCTTCCTTTAATGGTAATTTCTTTGCATTGGACCAAATACCCGCTAATGCAGCAGCTGATGTTTCTAAAGTGTGGAATTTGACAGATGTTAGACCGATACCAACGAAACCAATAGTTGGATCTTCGATGTTGAAAGTGTCGTAGTAAAGCCCATGGATTCTTGAAGATGAGGTTGGTTCTTTGTTGAAACCATTTCTTGTTTTCTTGAAGACAGTATCTGGTAAGAATTGATAATTCCAGTGATAACCAGTTGAATAGATGATCTTATCAACGTTTTCAAGAATAGAGCCATCTTGGAATTCAACGGTACTTCCCTGAATTTTAGAAATTCTTGGTTTCTGTTGTAATGAATTAGCAGCTCTTGTTAACCATGGGAAGATCTCTTCTTTACCTGGAGTTCTTGAGACGTAGATATCTTTGGCAACACGATTAATATATTGAATGATATCAATACCACTTAATGAAGAACCAACGACAATAACTCTTTGATCTTTGAAATCATCTGCCTTTCTGAATGATTTGGAGTGAATAACAGAAGAAGGATCTCTAGTTTCTAAACCTTCAACGTATGGAATATAAGGAACTGAGTAGTGACCTGAAGAAACGACAACTGCATCGAAAGATTCAGTATACCATTCATCTTTTCCTGTTTCTTTGTTCGTGCGTCTTAATGTTAATGTCCATTTGTTGGTCCTTGGATCTTTGTTAACGTTCTGAACTTGTGTGTTGACTCTGATGTTATCATTAAGATCATGGTCCTCGACAAAATCAGTTAAGGTCTTTGAGTTTTCTTGATATTTGATTAGTGGGTCAAGGTCACTGTGTTCTTTTGGGTTGTATTTGATGGTGGAGAATCTTAGGAATCTTCTTGGAACGTTGGAATAAAGACCTGGATACACACCAGATCTTCTCCATTGAAGTTCATTGCTGACTGCATTAGTCACTGATGGTTTCTCAACGTTGAATTTCTCATCCAAGCCACTTGGAGGTGAGATCTTTGGCTGAATGACATCTGGCTTGTAGTACTCCTTGGACTTGATGATCCCTTCTGGGATAGAATCAGCAGTATCGACGTCAGTTGCCCAAACACCGCCAACTCTATCTTTTTGTTCAAATAACACGATCTTGTCGAAAGCAGACTTCTCTGGTCTTGAATCAGTGTGGACAGTGGTCTTACCATCAGCTGTAGTGTTTAGCAGCTCGTTCAAAGTGGTCAAACCACCTGGTCCACCACCGATGATAGCGACTGATTTGATGTTGAACTTATCGACGGTCATAATGGTTTTTCTTTTGTTTGAGTGAGGATTGTTTGTAGTGTGTAGTGTGTAGTGTGTGATGCAGTTAGCGAGTGAGTATCAAATCAGAAGGGTCTGGGAGCCGATATATAAACAAAACATAAACTTATAATGCCTGCCAAAACCACAGTTATTGCGTCAAAGTACTGTTGAATTCCACAAATCGGATCAGCACCCTATGAGCTCATCGTCGACCGGCTCGGGTGAGATTTTTCGCACTTGATACAACAATAGGCTGCAGAGATCGTGTGATTGTGAAAGAGACAGGCTTTGGTGTGTTGTACAGTGTGCCATATTAGATGGTGATTTTATCGTAAATAACGAATTTGTAGCTATTCTTCCTGCGGAACAGTGGCTTCGTGAATCGATTGTACCTTGCGCCATTTGTGCCTGATTACACTGATTTCTTGACTAATTTCATTTTTTGATGATTTAAAGGACCACACATTTATTTGGCAGTCCAGGGTCTAACTGAACTCAAATGTAGTTGCTTTAGCTCATATTGAACAACTGTAATAATCGCAGCCCAGAGTTTTTAACACTATTAGGAATGAAAAAAGGTGGAAAAACGCATTCTGCATCTTCAACATGCAAAAGGCAGAAACCATACTTTGCGGAGACACTGCCTTCAGAGGTCCAATTGAAGGGGCCTGGGGGGTATAGTCTTTTATTGCTGAATTCACAAGAATGAGACACTGAAGGACAAAGAATTACGGCCAACACTCGCTAGATCTCACAAGAAACTTCATCGCGTCATTTGGGATAATTGTGCCCTACATGTACGGTAGTGTCAATAGCGGATGTATCTTGTTGATAAACTGGATTCTGCTTTTATCTTCCAGGATTATGGTGTTTTCAAGCTGGAATTTTCCAGTGTTGTGAACGGAAAATGTCATTGCCTTTATATTGTTGTGAATGAAGTTGTTGAATCGATTGCTCCTTTGATAGACCATTCCACAACTTAGTGCTTCGAAAGGTTAAGGGGTCTATCGCTGCCATGGACGATGGTAGAAGAAGAAGATGTATTGAATTACCTGAAAATATTGAACAAGTGCTTTCTTCTTCGGGGCCTGGGGAGATTTGCCTTTAATAATGAAAAGTTCTCTGTGCTTCAACAAGTCTATCTTTTCATAGAGTGACTGGAAAAGTAAGTTTGTGATTTGTGCCAATTGTGAAGGAGTCAGGTGAAAGTATGGCAGTTTTCAGAGCAATTAATGAAATGACTAAAATTGAAGAACCTTGATATTGAATTTTGCTCTCCACCTACTGGTAAGAGACCTCAAGATTAAGCCAGGATCCTCAGTCGATGAAGAGAGTATAGTCCTGGAATCAATCAATGGTCCAAGTCTAGAGGAATTTGAGTTATGCTTTCATTCAATGAATCTCAAGATTGATGACTTGAACGTCAACAAGAATCTGCAGACTTTGAACTTTGAGTGTGTGTTACATAAACATGAACACTGAAAATGAAGCCCCTGGTGCTGTCCAGATTCTTGAGCTCAAGCCGGTAGAGCATCCAACTCAGGAGCGATTCTTGATTATGATTTTTCTCAGTTCATGAAGAATCTAAGATAGCTGACGTTTGAAGATATTCCTCCAGAGAACAATATGATTCAATCTGATATCTCAGGATTACCTTACCCAGAGAATCTAACCATTTTATCGAAGACTCCAAAGCTCATTCATCCCAAATTGACACTGTTTCCAGTGTTGAAAGAGCTTAAGATCGAAAAATTCCAAAACATACAATCATTGGCATCAAAATCCATAATTTGAAAACTTGTTGTTCACAGAGATTTATGTTCCAAATTTGCAGAAATTACGAGTTGAAGTAATTGAAGATGATGGTATTAGATTAAATCCATCATACTATCCAATTTGGAACCACAAATACCATTCACACCCATTGTTACAAACTCTTCATTTCTCCTGTGTCAGCATCTTCAAAGGGAACACAATCACGATGGACCTTCCAAATCTAAAAGAGTTATCGTTAGAAGAATGCTTTGACAATGATCCACAAAATCCTCAATCTTTGAGACAAACCACCATAAACTTCAAGAAGCCAGATACATTGTCATGTGCATTGATGGGTGGGTTCAACAAAACACCAATGAATCCTTACATTCACAGCCCAGAACATTATCAACTGATATTCAAAGAGAGATCATGGGAGTCCGATTATAGGACCTACGGTATTTTCAATTACAGAAGTGGATATAATTATGGTGGCTAAGGTTATTTTATCACTTACGACTTTTATGAATAGAAAATGTATTATACCGCCTTCACTGTAGCACATTAATCCGTTTGTACGTTTTATCAAGAAGTATAGGAAACTAATGCCAGACTGTGGTTTCGGATATACCACATCCGATAATAGTCTGAAAATGAGGTTCTTCGGTGACACCACAACCTTGATCAACACAGAAAGCGGCCCACAATGACAGATCAAAGCCCAGTGAGTGGCAAAAACCGCATGTCCAACCTTCCTGCTGAACTCCAGTTGAAGGTCCTCAGTCAAATAAGCAACCTAACTGACATTGTCAACTTCATCTCCACATATCCATCATTGAAATCAGCATTATGTCTCTTCACCGATCACAACAACACACCGACATTCTTCACCACTGAAGGAATCAAGAGGTTTAGTCTGTGCAATATTAGTGAGATCCAGAAACACGACATCATCATGATGGAAATTAAGAACATTGTGGAGCTATACAGGGACGTCATTGAACATTATTTGACTGGTTGCGAGAGGAAATTATTGATTCATATCTCACCAAGTGAGGAAGACCTTGCAGAAGATAGTGCTTCAATATACCAGCTCCTTCTGGATTTGAGACATGAGGATGTGACGTTTTGGATTGATGGGTTTAAGGATATCATGTTTGCTGCTGGAATTGAAACCATTAGAAAGAGGATCAACGTGGAGAATGTGAAGAAATTGGAGATGTATCTTCTGGGTGAGGATATGTATGACGAAGAGGACGAGGAGCATAAGAAGTTGGATATATCTATAAGGAGTATTCAGGAGGATCCTTACGACATGTGTGGCCTTTATTGAGAAGTTGGATCTTTTTGAAGTTAAGGAGGAGTTGGTGATTCGTGATAGTATTTATGATATACCAACTATGCTCACTGTTCGTTTTGATAGGTTTTTGTTCAGGAATATGAAATTTGCAGAGACTCTGACCACTTTGAGTCTCAGTGGGTTGTTCAATTTCAGTTTTATTGATTTGCCTAGTTTGAAGTCACTTAAATTGAGCTTCATTCCAAAGTGAGGTTGGCCGAGGGATATGAATATGGGGTGTTTGAGGAGACTGATGAAACAATGTTGTTGGAATCAATAAATGCACCATAGGTAGTGGAGTTTGATTTGAATTTTCATTCTCCTAATCTGATTGTGAGAAATCTGAACTTGAATCCAAAATTGCAGACATTTAAGATCGCTAATAGGGATATGTCGACCGATAATCAATCAGGTGGTACGTTTCTTACAAGGATGGATGTTATGGTTGCTACTGATCGAGTTCTGGGCTATAATTTCTTCAGGTTTTTAAAGTCGGTTCAGAGATTGGAGCTAAGTTTTATCCAATCAGTCAAAAGTATATTTCCAACAGAGGAACTCGTTGATCTTGTTAACTTGAAAAGTTTGATAATAAAAAGTAACTCTCCAAAAGTTTTAGACTGGAACGTCAGAGAGTTGTCAAATTTGGAATATTTAGATATTGAGATCATTGCAAACAGGACATACAAAGAGTCATTATCACCTACACCGTCACTATCAGAATTACAAATGAGTGCAATGAACACACCAAAGTTAAAGACTCTCAAGGTTGCTTCATATGACAGTGATTTCTTACGACTAGATGCTTCAAATTATCCAGTGTGGAGTCATACATTGAACTCATGCCCATACATGGTAAACTTCACAATCATAGGAATCTCCATTCTGGATCCAGTTCAAAGTCGATTATACTTCCCACAATTGAAGAGTTTCAAATGCTATGAATGTTTTGACTTTGATTTGTCAATGGGAAAAGCAATAGCAAAAACAACTGTCAATTTCGCAAAGCCTGAGTCTTTGCAGCGAACAAGAGTTGCTAGAAACCATCATGGTATAAAAGATAAAAATGATTCAAACTATCGTGAACATGAGTTGATTTTCAATGATTCATGGAACGAAGCCATTTCTGACGTCAACGTTTTTCACTATAATCGTATCATAGTTAAAGATAGAGATGCATGAAAATTCAACAAACTAAACTATTCTATACAAGACAACAAGGCAATGAAGGGCTCAATCCCTTTAATAGTAATATTTAATATCAACAACATCAGAGGATTTCAAACCATCAGCTTTAATTTCAACAGGTTTACCAGGGAATAAATCAAATCCGTTATCATGTAAAAAGACAGCATCAACATCAGGTAATTGAACCTCAATAGCCTTAACAACAAAATCTGACCAGACTTTGATAGAACCATCTTTAACTTCATGATTAACTTTAGTATCTTTGGCAAATTTGACATATTTCAATGGATCTGGCCAATCAGCAACAGAAGCAATAACATTGTTTGAAGAATCTTTTAATTCGATCAATGCAACGATGTTTTCTGCATCAGATGGTAATTCAAATTCTTTCAAGACCTCTAATGAAGTATTAGCTTTATTAGAAACAGTTTCTTTCTTAGTACCAACAACTTTAGAAGTTCTGGTATCATATAAAGTAACTTCGAGAGTACCTTCAACCACATCCAAGGTAGTATTTGAAACCCAAGCATCTAAATAATAAGTCTTCTTAGCAATCCTATAACCATCAAAACGTCTGTTTTCATCGTATCTTTCAGCAACATTATTTCTTTGAGCACCAACAACGATTGGGGAAGCATCTCTTTTCATTCTATAATAACCTAATTTTGGTCTTAAGTAATGATCAACGATAGCCCACGAAGCAACAGGATAACAATCATTTAATTGCCAAACGATTTGACCACCTGTTCTTCTATTCGATTCTGGACCCCATCTTCTTCTGAATCCATTCAATGCAAAATGATTTGATTAAGATTGAACTAATTGTGATGCATAGATCCAATCTTCTAAAGAAACACCTCTCAATCTCAAGTTTCTCCAAACATAATAAGATAATTTTCTTTCAAAACCAGCTGCTTTAACATGTAATTCAACAGTTCTTGACTGTGGATAATATTCATCCTCATCACTGATGTTCTCTTTATATGTTTTGATGTTAGGTAATGCAATCATACCAAATTCAGAAACAAATCTAGCAGCTAATGTTGGCCATTGTTGATAATCTAATTCTTTACCATGCCAGACATTCCATTCATGAACATCACCAGCGGTAGAATCAGAACAACTCTTATTACTTCCCTTTGGACTGAATGGAGAACCAATGATATAACCGGCATTTTTATGATATTTGGCAACGGCAGCAGGTAATTGTTCTTCATAGATTGGTCTAGCGTAAAATTCTTCTTCTTTCAACTCATGTTCTTCTAATAAGACATAATCTTCATTGTTACCAGCATAGATAATAACAGAACTATATTGTCTTAATCTGGTCAATTGTTGTTCAATTTCAACTTGCAAATTAGATCTGAATTGTTCATCCCCTGGATATTGACCGCATGCGAACATGAAGTCTTGCCAGACTAAGATACCAGCCTTATCAGTCTCTTCATAGAAATAATCAGATTCATAAATACCACCACCCCAGATTCTTAACAAGTTTTGATTAGCGAAACGATTTCTTTCAATCCAGTTAGCATAATCTTGACGAGTTAAAGTGGTTACGTAGTTATGAGCAGGAATCCAATTGGTACCGTTGATATAAATTGGAATGTCATTGATTTTGAAATAGAATGAAGTACCTTCTTCATTTGCGTAGTTTTCTTGAATGATTTCTGATTTTCTGAAACCGATTGATCTTGATCTTGAATCAACTTCAGTATTATTTATAAATAACTTGGTGGTCATGGTGTACAGTTTTGGAGTACCATGAGTATGTGGATACCATAATTCTAAATCAACAGTAGATTCATTGGTTGTATGTGAAGTGGATAAGAATTGATCTTTGGATGACCACTTTTCTTCATCATTGTCAGATAAGACATATTCAATGGTGGCATCAACAGTGTTTGATAATTCAGTCTTAATAGTGAAGTCAACGGAACCAGTTTTAGTGTCAGTGACTTTGTAATCAACGAAGACATCTTTCAAGTAGGCAGTTTCATAAGCTAACAACTGGACTGGTCTGAAGATACCACATGAGGTCAAAATTGGACCCCAATCCCAACCATAATGGTATTGAGCCTTTCTGACAAACATTCTAGTAGTATCCAAACTGTCAATTAAAGAGTGAGCATCATAAGTGGTCTTGACCTTGTATGGACTTTGAATAACGATTCTGAGGGTGTTCTTGACAGATAATTGCGAAGATTCCAAATCAACAACGTATTCTCTGAACATGTTCTCTGTCTTCAAGATGGACTTGTCGTTCAAGAAGATCTCAGCAAATGTGTCGAGTCCCTTGAACACCAATTGCCTCTTCCCAGTAGACTCAGCGACTTCGAACTCCGTAGCATACTCCCAGTCGGTCTCCCCAACCCATTGGACATCGCACTCGTTCTTGTCCTTGTACGGGTCCTGGATGATTCCCTGCGAGATCAAATCTGGAAAGATCTCTGCGGTGGTGGCTTGCTGGTCGTGGGCAGGCTTCCACTCATCGGTGGTGCCGGACTGTCTGAACGTCCAGCGATTCAATTCAATAGTGTGCAGTGACATAGTGTAGTAGTGGTTGGGTGTGTGCTTTCCCAACAGCAGAACAGAGAGAATCAGATGCCCTTTTCATATGCTCTCTCCACGCAAAAATGTGTCAAATCGACCCCAGAAAACCTCACAAGTCCGGCCTGTGCGCACAGTGGGGCATTGCCTAATCCGGAAGGCCCGCACAGAAAATGGTCCAGCGCACGAACGTAAACAGAGCATTCGAGCGAAAACGCTCACTGATTGGCTGGGCCAGGGCCCACAGTAGGCGTGTCGGTCGTCGCGCTACAGTGGGCCATCGTCAGGTGTCGTCATAAATACTTCATAAACACAGGCCCTATTCGAGGGTCATCTTCTCCAAGTCGCTGGACGTTTTCGAGACCAGTTTCATATGGCTCCGTTTGAACAAGGCTGCGCTGATGGGCGAAGTGCTGACTGCTCTTCTTTTGAACACTGTGCTGGATTCTTCATTGGACCGTTTCCTTATGAGTCTGTTCGTGACCATGTCGTCTCCACCATTTACCTCTTCTAGGAACTTGTTCTTGGATTTCTCTCTTAGTATACTTCCATGTTTCTTCATATTCCATGTCTCATTGGCCTTCTTGATAATATCAAACTTCTTGAAATTATTAATGTTCTCTTGTTCTGCAGTCTTGTTATTGGCAAATAAGTTATCTGTACTTAACAGTCTATCTTCCTCTTTCAAATTCAACAATATCAACTTCTCATGACTTATTTCATTCTGTAACACATCTGATTCTCTCAACAAATCACTAGTGATTCTTCTAAACGATTTCAGTTGAGGCTTTAAACTATTTTTACTCACAACCCTTTTAAAAACAGGCGTACTCTCCTTTGGTGATGAAAAATATTCACTCTTTCCCTCTTTAAAATAAGTCGGTGATTTTGTACCTGATTGATGATCTTCCCAATTCTTCCCAAACAAACTCGATGACTTCACCCCACTAGACAGTAACGATCTCGTCGTATTCCTTATCGATCTGGGCAGTATATCTCCCTGTGTCTCAACATCTGTCTCATACTCTTCTTCATCATCGATATCATACCCGTTATAAAACGCATCATCATCAGAATAAAAATTAGATCCATTTCCTATTGTTTCATTACCAACATCATTTGCATTCAAACTGACTTCATATAGTGACGATGATGGTGAGCAACAGGCTGCTGTAGATGGCCGACGTGATCCTGTGGACGGTATGTGGTGCAGGATCTGTGGATTTGCAAACGTTTCTGTTTGTTGGATGACAGTGGCAGGCGTTGCAGGTATTGTCCTTTCCTCGTGATTCTGGAGATCCATGACGGGCAAGAGGATCAAAATGGTGCCTTCTCTCAGTGAATTAAAAGTGTCCACGGTAAGGTTGCTATTGTATGACCAAGTGAGGGTCCCCACAAGAGCTGTTCCAGTTTCTGTCCAGCAGATCTGACACCTTTGTTCCTTCTTTTTCTGCTGCTGATTGTTTGTTTTGAAACAAAAACTGGCATAAAAAATCATTTTATTACGTAATGACAAGGCCAGCGGCCTTAACCTTTCCGGATTAGGAAGAAATAGAGATATGGTACGAAGTGCAAGACCTGGCTTTCAGTAAACGGAATCTTAGTCAGAGTAGTCATGGCCAAGTGACCGGCTAGTCATGCCACTGATCTGTTTATAATTATGGACTCATATTTGCCCAATTCATCGATTCAATGGGTAAAACAAGCTAATCGTAAAATCCACCAGCGCAGCAAACCAGCTTATTGCTTACGTAAGAAATCCAGAAAAAAATTCACCTTGCCTGAAAATTATAGCGACTACTAAATAAATCATTCCTATAGCTTACATCCACCCGTTTCTCATTACCTGATACCACCTTCAAGATGGCCCTACAAGATCATATATCTTCCAGCTGGAAGAAACTCCAGAAATCTGTCAAAAAGAAAGATAAAGTCGCCAAAAAGACAATCACAAAGGTGAAAAAACCATCATCATCAACAACCACCACAAAGCTAATATCTGATAATATAACGAAGTCACATAATGAAAAGATCTCGACTACTCCAAAGAAAGAAAACACTGTGCAGCTAATGAGAAGACTCAAAAAGGAAGCAGAACAAGTACCAACCATTCTTTCAAATGGACCACCAAAACCACAAGCATTATCAACAGAAACAGAACATAAGAGTGGTCTATCAATTAACCAAAAACAAATAGGTAAATACCTCGCCATCGATTGTGAATTTGTCGGTGTAGGACCAGATGGGTTAAGGTCAGTTCTTGCGAGAGTCTCGATTGTTAATTTCCATGGTCATACCGTGTATGATAGATTTGTTCAACCACAGGAGAAAGTTACTGATTGGAGAACTTGGGTCAGTGGTGTCACTCCTGCTCATATGGAAGCTGCTGCGGACTTCAAATCCGCACAGCAGGAAGTCGCTGATTTGTTGAAGGATAGAATCTTGGTCGGTCATGCTGTGGATCATGATTTGGAGTCATTGTGGTTATCTCATCCAAAGTCGATGATTAGAGATACTTCCAAATTTAAACCATTTAGAGAATTATCCAAAGGTAAGACTCCAAGTTTGAAGAAATTGGCAAAAGAGATATTGAATGTGGATATCCAGGGTGGCGAACATTCTTCCGTGGAAGACGCAAGAGCTACCATGATGTTATATAAATTGCATAAAAAGGAATTCGAAAAGCAATACCTGAGGTTTAAACATGAAAAGGAGTGAAGGCTCTACACGACTTTCATAATAGATTATAACATGAATTGAGCTATAATGGCCATTAAAACATTGTAGTAACACCAAAGTAGGCACTATATATACACTGAAGACATAAATCAACATTACCATTTCTTAAGCAGTTTCTGTTCTTGATTCAAAGATTCTGCGAATAATTGGTTGAATGATATTACCACGATTGGATTTAGTAGCTTCACCTGAACTGTTGTTGGCAATTTGTTCTAATGTTTGTTCTGATGGGAATTCAAAGTTTCTAATACCAGTGATCTTATACTTCTTCAATAATTCATCTGTAGCAGCTATGAATTTCTCATTCTGATTATAACCTTCAGAAACGTATGCCAATGAAGCTAATTCGAATATTTCAGTGACCAATTCCGTGTTCATACTGCTTTGAACAATTTTTCTTAGAGTTAGTTGAATTTCACAATAAGCATTGATGAGTAATTTGTGGTTTCTCTTAAAGATGAATTTCAAAATTTGTATGAAACGCATCATGGTTTTGTCATTCGGATTACCTTCGTTGAAATAAATAGCAGCAATAACCAGAACCAAATGAGATTGTTCAGTACCACTCAGAACAAAGTTGGCTAAGACCCTTGGGAGCGAACATTCTTCAGCAATAAAAATATAATCATCATTTAATCCAACTCCTTCAAGGACTTCTTTCAATTCATTATCCTTCAAAAGTATGAATAGAAACAATAGATAACCAATTGAACCATCGTTGAATCTAACAGAAGGATCCAATGTAACTCTTTCAACCTCATTTGAGTACCTGATTTGAAAGAAACTCTTCAACGCTTCAACAGATTTGGTTCTTGAGTACGGTAATTGAACACCTTTAACTGCAAAATGTAACAACACTAGATCAAAGTTATTCTCTGCAAGAGTAATACCACCAAATAATTCAACTTTCTCAACTAATGGACCAAAAATAGCTTTATCTGTCATTAGGACATCAATCATTCTACCACTACTGAATTTACCCTTACTATTCATAGCAACAAGAGTATTGGTGACAAATTGAATACCACCTTGATATAAAGCAGTATGACTTGAATGAGTAATAGTTAATGCTAACCAGAATAATCTTGAATATAAATCAGATGATGGAAGTAAACCAAGTGCCACATTACTTAATGAAAAAATTGTGCAAATAGCCAAGTAGCTATATCTTGGATCATTGACATTTTCAGTTGAATCTTCAACAACCATTTCTAATATCTTGATGACCATATTGTCATTAACACCTCTCTTAGAAAGAACACCTAATAATAGCAATGCTCTACCTCTTAAGATAGAATCTTTTCTAACAGCAGCATCAATAACATATCTATTCCATCTTGAGATCCAAACAGCTTTATTTGGTTGGAAAGAAGGAGTATCAATCACATCTAATAATAATGTAACCAGAGATTCAACAGTGGTCATTTTGGTTGAGAACTTTGAAAGTCCACTAGGGAAGCTATCATCACTCTCTCTATTTAAACCAAATAACAATCTAGATCTGTGTGTAGTAAACTGTTCAACACTAGAACGGATGATTGATCTTGATTCATCAGCTAAGTTTGGATCACTTAAGAAAGCTTGCAACAAATTCAATAACAACTGATGGCTTCCAGCTCTTAAATCAGAAGGACCAACATCAATGAAGATGGAAACAATGTAGAAAACATCTGGTAAGAACATTTCAGCATAAACGTGGTTATCAAAAACTAAGGAAACAGCCATGTGAACTAAAACAGTTATTTCAATCCAGTTACTGTGTGCAGCAATTGAGTATGAACCTTTTTCATCTGGAAATGGAATATGAGAAATATCTCTCAATCTCGTGATAACACAACTGCATAATTCAATAGTAGGTGTTGAAGTTAACAACGAGATAGTAGTCTTCCAATCAGAACCTTCAGCTTCACGATCAATAGCAGATAAGACAATTTCATTCACCAAGATTGGACTGATTCTCTCTTGAAGACATAACTTAGACCAGAATGATGAGTTGAAAGCAATTAAGAAAGCAGGATCTAACGTTGAAACTTCCAAGAATTTTTTGATGATTTCAGCAACTAAATCAGGACCATGTTCGTCATCAGATTTGTAAACATGTTCATAAATGTTATCAACCCATGGTGCAACATATAAGATAGCAGACAAACGTTGACGTGATGTAACAGAATCATTGTAGATCTTAACGAAAGAACCAACGAAGTCAAATGTGATATGTGGAAGTTTTTGGGAAAGTCTTTCTGACATGGCAATAACAAATGAATTATTGTCACTTGGGAAATATATTTCATGCAGTTCATGTAACTCCCTACCCAAATCAACATGAAACGTACGTTTAGCAACAGCCAACAAATTGTAGGAAATACCTCTAATCTTAGCAGATGATGATGTTAAACCAAGAAAAGTAACATTAAAGATTTGGCCCAATAGATCTTCAACTGATGTTTCAGACCTTTCAGTTAGCATGGATTCACCAACAGTATGGGAAGTTCTGTTTCTGGTGAAATATAACAATCTCATAATTTCAAGGTACTTAGGAGAAGACAATATCACCTTCTTATTATCCTTGAATGTTAAAGTAATTTCATTTGGAACTTTAGTAGTTTCAGTAGCTTGAACGGATTCAATATCATCCAGCTTGTAAACATCATTCAAGAAAATAGACTTGATTTCATTTTTCAACTTCACACGTTTCGGTGTGATTTGGCTAATCTGAAAATTCTCATGACCAATCTTAACAGCAACAGGAACAAATCTACCAAATTCTTCCTGATACAATGATACATCAGTGAACCTAACTCTAACATCATAATAACATTTGACAGAAGATTTTGGTAAACCAAGGTTCATAACAGTTTTCTTATCATCTATACCTGAACGGAAATGAATATTGATCTGAGGTGAACTGCTGAAGACACGTGGATTCTTGAATGAAGTTAACAACTTGGTGTATAAATCAGATGAGACATTGTAGTAATACATGCCAACACAATTTTCATACATTTGGCTTGGAGCCAAAGTACCAAACAATTCTACTGTTCTTTCTGAGTAATGACTCTTAGAAAGGTTATAACCAGTACAATCAATGACCATGGCAAACTTCTGGTCCCAAATCTTAGAGGCTACTTGAAAAATTCTGTAAAGAGCCAATTCATCATTACGATCAAGTTTATCAAAACCAGCATATGAGAAGACCAATAGTTGTAAACCATCTTGTGTAATATCTTGACGAATAAACGGATTATCAATTAATGAATCGGTATCTTTGACCATGTACTTGCTCATGAATTCATAAAGTTCACTGTTGGTCTCAGGTGTTATTGAAGCAGGAATTTCATAACCAAAGTTAACCATAGGTTGACCTAGCACCTTCAAGATTATCATAATCTTCTCTGCCATTCTTTGTCCATATTGAACATCATTAGACGATTCATAAGTTTTGAAGAGTTCGCCTCTAATCTCACTCCAATGTTCATAAAGGAAACCATGGAAGAATGAAAATAATGTATCATCAATCATTTCTGGTTCTCTGTATTCGAACTCTATTATTTCATCTGAAGAAGAAACCTTATCAAGGAATCCAACAATCTTATCATTCAATGCCAAAAGTTCAGCCTCTCTTTGTTTAACCAATGGCCACTTAATTGATGAAATGGAACCATTTGCCATGTTTTGTAAGACTTTAGCTATTAACAAGAATTTTCTTTGAGTTTCCCGATTAGGAATATCAACAATCATTTCAGACTCTGGACTAACAATAGCAGGGCAAAAGAATCTTAAGAAAATGAATGAACCAACAGCAACCAATCTGTAATTTGGAAATTTCTCTTGAACAGATTGTGAGATTGTTTGGCAAACTTTCTTGAATTCCTCTGGGAATTTATCATACGTGTTAACAATAGCATTTACCAACTTCTTCAAATAATGAAAGAAATTATTCAAATTTCTTTGAGCATCTGGATCATTGATGCTAATCTTTTCAACCTCTAGTTCAGCTTCAGAATCTCTGATTTCAGTTAAAATTGGTCTTAATGTAGCAGCCAAATAATCACCACCTTTAATTCTACCAAATGCAGACAAAGAACGACTTGCAAAACTGTTTCTTCTCAAGATATCAGTATAACTTGTACCCGATTGAATTTCTTCTTCTAACAAAAATGAAACCAAAGGAGCACTTTGGTTGAAAGTACTTGCTAATGATAAGATACTAGCAGTAACAGCAGAAGCTTCCTGAGATGGACAAGCTCTACTAACACAACTGAAGATTTTTGGATTTTCAAGACAATCTCTGAATGCAGTAATAGCTAATCTCTTCTTTCCTGGAATATCACCAGTATCATATTTAGAATAACTTTCAATGATAGAAGTGAACACTTTCAAAAATGCAACTCTAACTTTCAGATTTGGATGGTAACCGATAGGTAAAGCATAAGCTAAACCAACATCAACGTTAGATCTTAATAAATTAGTCAATGCAACAGTGATGTATTCTGAGAGAGTAGCAACTTTGTGTCTAATGGAAACAGAAAACTCTTCCAAGTTACTGTATTTCTCTAATGCTTTCAACAATGTGTTAAAATAGACACTGAAGATTCTGGATTTGTAGAACTTGAGTTCACGTTCATTCAAAACCTTTGGAGCTTCTAGGATCAGGTCATCCAAAAGGATTGACATAGCTTTTGCACTTTCTAAAGTAAGATCAATGAAAACATATTCAAGATCTCTACCATGGTGACCATGATGTGCTGATTTATCATGAGCTGGATCATAACCAGCAGCAAATTCAAACCAATTGAATGCAAATCTTAGATATTTGTTTCTGATTCTATAAGCACTTTGAATCTTCAATTCTAAACTGTGGTTTTGAATCTTGAAGAAAAGTAATGAACACCTCATTTTCAACTTCAATATACCCTTATCATTTGAGTTTATGGCATCAATCATTTCAGCTAGGAGAACAGCATATTCCAACAGATCAACAGAAATCAAAAATAAAACGCCATCATTTGAATTATCCAAGATTGCCTTCAACAAAATGATCACAAGTTCAACAACATTCGTATCTGAAGTAGATAGTTTTGGTTGTTTGGACAAAGTTTCAACATAAGGTCTCAATAATTTCATGACAGTTGGATAAGCTCTATAGTTTGTTTCAGCAGCTAGAATCTCCTTTGCATTTTCTCTTGTAACTAAATCCTCATTGGATAACATTGATAACTGTTGATTGATGAAAGTTTCAACTCTTTCATGAAATGCAGATCTGATATCACAAGGAGTATCAATACTAACAAACAAACCACTAGTAGATGCCAAGAAACTGGCAAAATTTCTGAAATCCATCAATTCAACAGATGATAATTCTGAATAATCAGATCTTGCGAATTTGTACCATTTGTCATAAATTCGTGTGAAGGAATCACGAATAGCAGTGCTTGGGTTTTGAATCTTCAAGAAATGTTTCTGAATATTCTTGTGTAAAGCAACAGAACCAGTAGTAACCATTCTATCATTAGCGATTGAAAGCAAGAAATCAAAATTTGAATCATCTTCGGACTTATCTAGGGCATCATTGAATTGGAACTCTTGACTATAGGCTCCGATACCACGTTTGATTAATCCATAGTTTTCTTGATTAGATGTTGTTAAACAAAAGATCAATGTTTCTTCAACAACAGAACTGAGTTTTTCGTGATAGGGTACTTCAGCATCTTTAACATCACGGAAATATGAATGTTGAGTCAAATTCTTGTGTAAAAGCATTCTGAATTCCAACATACGAACAAATGATTCAAAGATGAAATTCTTTCTGGATTCTGATGAAAAAGTGTTAAGAATGAAATTGCTAATACAGAAGGCAATTTGAGCAGAACCAGTAAAAGCAGCAACAGTGGCATCTAAATCATCAATGACATTTGTTGTGGCAAAATAAGAATGAATGAAATCCTTTAACGCTGACCTCAATTTCATGTTGGAGTCATTCAATGCAGCCAGAATAGGATCACCTAAATCAGAAATATTTGAAACCAACCAAGCCACCTTATCATCAACAGAAGAATCATCAAACTTGAACGTGTATTGATGCGGATATTTTTTGAAGATTCCAAAACCGCTAATCAAGATTTCTCTAGAAATGATAGCAGTCTTTTGAGAAGAATCCCTAGATTCAATCGATTTCAAATCATCAGTAGTATTACCAACCAGATAACTTTGACTTGGTGAAGAATGACCTCTAAAGAAGTTCTTTGTTGATTCTTTGAACTTTTCGGCCTTTGGAATTGAAACAGCTGAAGATAAAGTAGATGGACTTCTTAAACTTTCCATGTTCTTTGAAGATTTGGACTGAGTATCAACAATTAATGATTTGTATTGAGCTGGTGGGTACTCATTTGATGTAGATGAATAGGTCTTACTCAGACTAGTGATTTCTTCTTCCTCGTAAACAGAACCAGAATAAGAACTTGCTCTAACCATCATGCTGACTCTGATCATGACCGATCTTAGGGCAGGTAATGCATCAACAACATATTGATGGCTGTTTTTATCTAATGCACGAATTGAGGAATATATCTTGAAAATAGAACAAGCGATGTTCAAGCTTTCTAATGGCGAACTTTCATCAAGTAAGATCTTCATTAGTTGAGGGAAACACTCTTTTGGATCTAAGACACATAAACTTGAGAAATAGTTCAATCTCAATTCACTGAAAAAAGATACCTCAACAAGTAATGGATGAACCAAGAATTGAGTTGGTCTATTTGAGGCAATTGGAACTAAGACTTTTGAAACGTAATCAGAATAAGTTAAAGTGAATTTAACAGTGACGTTTTCTGGATCAAGAATATAAGTTGATGAAGCAACATTAGCAATAAAACCCATAAAATCTAAACTTTCCAAGACTGGAATATTATCAGTAGAATCTTTTGAACCAGGCTGAGTAAGTTGTTTAATGACACTAGAAATAACTTTCTGTTTCTTGTTGGAATTATTAATATTAGTGATCTTTTTCAATGGATTAGATTTTGATGATGATTCAGTTAGATGCTGTTGTAATGCCTTTGGATATAATGTCAACAAAAATGCTAGGAACTTATATGATTTTCTAAATTGTCTTTGTGCAGAAGAACCAGATGATGCTCTATTGGTTCCTAAATCCGAAGAAAGGAGAATATCTTCAAATAATGTTTCAGCTTCCATTGAGAGATTGGAATCTAATTTTGATGATCTTAAGAATTCATCAGGTCTTGACTGAATCCATACTTTGACAGCTTTCAACAAAAATGAAAACACAAGTTGACGATATGAAGCCTTTTTAACAGAGGACAATATCGTTCTAACTTGTTTCAAATATTCTAACAACAAATCTTCATTCAAATAGACAAATGAAAACAACTCCAGGTAATGAGCGAAATCAGCCTCATTAGAAACGTTGTGTCTAAAGACAGTGATTTTAGCAGTAACAAAATTGAAAAATTCTGCAGGATTAGCAGCTGCTAAAAATCTGAGTATGGTTTCACAATTGTAATCAATTTGATCAATAAGTGGTCTTGTTGCAATATCTTCATACAAGCTTGATTGGAAAAGCACTTGTCCATTCATCATAGCAAGTTCCTGGGTCAGTGAGTTTGCGGATTTCAATTTTGAGATCAACGATATCGCTTTAACAGCAATATAAGGGTCTAATTTTGTGGGCTGGACGGTATGAAAATCAACTGAAATACTGGCAAAACCAACACCATGACCAGAATTAGTCGAGCTACTGGAGAAGTTTGATTCCATTGAGTTCTTTCTTCTAGATGGTTCTCTGGATTCCCAGTTAATCTCAGATAAGTCAGCCAATAATCTGACAATGATCAATATTGAGGACAAACTGGACACATTTCGTTGCTTCAAAATGAGATATTCGTCAGCCTTATTCAAAGTGTCTAAAAGTTCAATGGAGTATTGCAAGACCTCATTGAAACAACCGGCTTCTGCGATGTTTATAAGGGCCTTTCTGGCATTGAGGAAGATGGCGGTGTCGTCTTCGACATCGGTCAAGGATAGACCACTTTGCGTAGGAAGCAATTGGTAGATTCTGTTGATAACATGGGCGACGAAACCGAGCTCTTCGATTGAGGGATCAGGATTGAAATATGACATGACCTCTGCAGAGCACCTGGTGAGCCTGGGGGCTTCTTAGTGTGTGTGTGTGCTTGTGGAAAGTTGCCTCTGGGGTGGTCCTTATCACTGGGAGCCGGTGGGACCTGGCGCGGGCACAGAAGGGCTGTTAAGCTGGTTGGAAAGCGACGCTGTGGCGGTGGAGGCAGCGGTGAGCTCGTGGGAAGGAGTGTTGGGAGCGCTGAGGGTGACAAGCTGGTGGTGGTGAGTTTGCTCGGGGTGAGGTTCAGGTCTTTGTGGAATAGTGTATAGAAAGCACAAAACCCAAAAAGAAATTCCATAAGTGGAGACCAGCTTGAGCAGCAGTTTTTACAGTTGACGAATTCCAATCCCGTGACTGTAGAAACCGCACCAACCGTTGCAATTTGAGGCACTTTTTTTTATTTTTTATAACACAGCTGTATATTTACTAGCTAAACTATAAGCTCGTTCCTTGGGGTCTCTGGTCTCTTCCGTTAATTTTATCTTAATTCAACTGACTTTCCCTAGGGTGTGCTTCGCACATATCATCAGCATCGGTTCCGTCTGATTTCAGTGGTGGCTGGCGGAATGAGCTGTCTGTGCGGCGCATACCGGAAAAGACGTTGGGATCTACCTGCACAGCACGGTCTCTAAAAACGTCTGTTTGGCAGCTGTTGCTGGGCCAGGGGGGTCTGCCTGGGCCTAGCGGGCCACACGTGAAGGGCCAAGAGAGAGAGAGAGAGACGGTCTTGGGTCCTCCTGAGAGCCCTATACAGGCTACTACTCTCATGTCGCTCTTGACAGCTCAAAGACGTTAAGACTTCCAAATCACACTACAGTACTGGAATGTGCATACTTACTAATACTGAGGGTAGTAGTACGCGCAGCCTACCTAGCGTTGCAGTTTGGCAAGGTTTAAGCCGTTGAACCGTGGCCTATCTTCAAATTCCCAAGAGGGTTAAATATACTAATCTGGATTCAAGAAAAATGGTAATTCTCGTTCCTGGACGATTATCTTTGCCTCAGATTCATCATCCCAGTATCAATCATTCTCTCTTTTCAGTAATTGTAGAATTGTTTTTGCACCATCAGCCACGTACTCTGTGGCCCTATCCAGTTTTAGTAATTGTTCGAGTTCTGGCGAGGAACAGTCGGTTAAGGAACTTGGGACTTGTCCGTGACTCCGTAGTAGCCGTAGGCAGAGAGTTGAGACCTCAAAGCACATCTAGTAATTAATTTATAACAATTATGTGTCAATTGGAAAGATATGGGTTCCTGAGCCGCGGGTTAGAACTTATCAGGTTTCCCATTGACTATAGTATATGTGAACCGTACTAGAG
Source organism: Komagataea pratensis (assembly GCA_003707865.2). Lineage (NCBI taxonomy): Eukaryota > Fungi > Ascomycota > Saccharomycetes > Phaffomycetales > Wickerhamomycetaceae > Komagataea > Komagataea pratensis. Next base: position 196,479 of record PPMA02000019.1, read on the forward strand.
GGTGACAATTGCCTGCAAGTAACACGAGACATCAGCAGACACCTTAGCCTAGTGGCAACTTGGAGTCTAGGAACACTGAGGTTCAGCGAGACCACATGTCTGGTGCCATGAAATAAGTATTAAGCTTACGCAATCAATTTTAATTTGTGTACAGTTCTTAAAGATCAACGTCGAAGCGTGTTTCTATAAAAGAATTATACATTGTTATTCACCGATCCCGTGTTCTTCAAGACTGACATCAAAGACACACTGTATATGACTCATGGCTATCAACGGATCCAATATCAATGGAGATATACAATACAAAAGTTGGAACTTGGATATAGCCTGTTAATTGTACTACAACCAGCAGAACAAATACGAATAAATTAACTAAAACATTTAATTCTGAACTCTCAAGTCCTTGTTCTGTCAACAGGGTAATATAACTACCATCAAGGGCACACAGGTATAATATCGTTAATTGACAGAGCCATCAACGTATATGGAGTTGGTCAAAGTAACAGCCAGGAAAAGGGCATCTGTTCCTTCATAAGGCCCGAAGAACAACTGCGCAAGGCATTGGGCACAATGGCGTATTAGACTTATAGTGCTCGGTTTGAGGTTGAAGTACAGAGACTTTCACTCACGATGGCGATCTAGGGTGGTTCATGATGTTGCCTCCTCATCCCTTATAATTATTATTATATCCTCTTAGTTCTATGGGGAGCCGCTAGCACAGAGGCTAAGATTCCGTTGATGCAGGTCCCAACTTTCAGGTGTAAAGATTACAGTTTCAGCGTACGACTTAACTTACACAGCCTGACCTACGGCCTATACGGAACTGTAGAGTCTAGACATCAAACTTCAGTAAAAATACATGCTAAAAGCAGATCATTGGTGGTCCATATTCTTTTTCTTTCCACTTTCGTTTACAGGTTCCGCTTTGACCCAACTTCAAGTGTGTTGATGAACTGTGGATTGGTACGGTATTTAGAAGTCACTCAATTAAGAGCAGAAGAACATCCTCATCTTTCATTTGTTCACAAGTGTATAACGTGGTGGTGAGGATGTTCAAGGCAGACCAAGTACTATAAGTAAGACACAATTGCCGAACGGCCAGCTTTCGAGATTCTGATCAGATCCAAACATTTAAGGCCCCTTGATATTCCTGCTACTAGTACATACTGATCAAATCTTTATTATTCGAAGTCTCTCACAAACTACATTCATAATTCTTTTCATATTTTTAAGTCGTAGGTATAATAGCTAAACACAAATCACACCTTGTAATTTTTTATCTCCAATCAAATGTAATGTAACATACATCACAACAAAATTGAAAATCACCATATGAATCGTCATGACACAATTCAACTCCCTCCCCGATAGTAATCTAAATTCAAAGAACATAGACCATTGTTAATAATGCAAAGATAAAAGGTCTCCTTGATAACAATAATAATATAAAATCACTTGAATGAACACCAAAAAAGATATTAATAATAATAAACGATAAAAAAAACTTGAACTCCCACCAAAAAATGTTAATTATGACAACACTTTTGAATAAACTTATGATACAATGTAATTACTAAAAGTAACTTAGAAGTTTAATTTGGTGAAGAACCATTTGTTTTGACCAGCTTGGTATTTTTCTTCGAAGGCTTTCTTAACAACTTTTTTAGCGTTTTCTCTTTGAGATGGTTCAGAGAAAGTTTCAGTGGTTAATTCAGCTTTGAAAGATTCAACATCTAAAGTATATCTGGTTGGTAATAAATGGTTGTAGTTGATGACTTTGATGAATGGTTTAACTTTTGATCTTTTAGCTAATTTCTTTTGGGAAGTGTTTTTGCTAACTTTTAATGGATATCTTTCAATACCAGCAACGATAGCGTGTGGAAATTGGTGGGCTTTTGAACCTTCATCATGTGGTTTAACGATGACAACTTTCTTACCGGCGTAACGGCCTCTGACGACAATAGCGACTTTACCTGATTTGATGAATTTAGCCATTTTAATTAACGTTGGTTGGTTAGTTAGGGTTGTGATAGTACCTAAGTTAAAGGTCTAATATTTCACTTTTTACCTTTTGACAAAAAAGAGTCCTTTCGCGAAAAATTCGGAATTTAGCTTGAAAACTTAATGAATTTCACGTGATATAATCCTGACACATCCAGACATCTGGGGCTTTGCCCACTAAATGCACGTGACTCTTACTTAGGGTTGGAATGTGTCAATTTTTTTTAATTCCGACTAATTCTTAATCATACTACAAATTTCTCTTAAAAGGACTGAAAACAGATTCATATATTGTACATCCAGTGTATATGAACACGGATGTGAGCTTTTTGGGTACTCTGAATAAAGAAAACAGTGAAAAACAATATAACAAATGAAAAATAAAAGACAATAAAACATGAAAACATAACATAGATCACGAGAAGCATCCTGAACAGAACCCAACTTGATGATTACCTGATCAAAATGAACTGAATATAAAACATCATAACGAAGAATCACACAGTTCATTTCTTCTTTTTTCTATCATGACTACGTGACAGCATTCTCGAATTCATACCAGTCACTTTTTTAGGAGGATTAGATTGTGAGTTAGACCCAGATAACAAATATCCATAGGTTTTCTCATTAAATGAACTTGTTCTCTGACTATGATGCATAACTTTCCCACTGCTTGAAGATTGTTGATGTTGCTGTGATGATAATGCAGCAGCTGAAGCAGCGGCGATCAATGGATCTGATGAAGTATTGGAACCTCTAGTTCTTGAACTAACAGATGATTTATCACCATTTACTAGTTTTATTGGCAAACCATGGTATAATTGACCATTACCAGGCAGTTCCTTGTGTAATGTAGAGTGTCCTGATACTCCCTTGGAACGCACCATATCTTTGAACATACCCGTCTTACCACCTGAATGTCTTGATGCGTTTGATGTAACACGAATTGGTTCAGCTAATTTATCAAGTGAAGATTCAACTGGTGATGGTACGTCATCTTTACTAGGATTCAATGGAGGAGGTTGAACAGCAGCTATATTAGCAGCACTCTTAGCAGCATCTGAACCAAGAACAGTCCCTGCACCACCACTTGGATCATTCTCTAATCTTCTTTGTGCTGCTTTCTCAGTAACTAATGATCTAGCTTTGTGAATGATCTGAGTCCATGTAGTGATCTTGGATTGTTGGCCTTCAAAGACAAAAGCAGTATTGTATGATTCAACAACAAATAAACCATCAGCATTAGTTGAAGCAGAACTTTGAATTAATTCTTTGATTCTAATGACAGGATGATTCAAATTAAGCTCAGTTTTCAATTCCAAATCATCTGTTTCCTGATTCAAGTCAAAGATCAGAATACGTCCATTGGAAGTGGCCAAAATTGTTCTGTTTCTTTTAGAATGAATATTATCATCATTGGAACCAGATGTGAAAAATTTCTTGAATCGACTCTTTGCTGTCAAAGCACCTGAATTACTGCTATCATCGCCATTTGAAGAAGCAGAAAAATTAGTAATGACCAATTTCTCATTCTCATTACCATTTTGTTCCATATGTCTTAATCCTCTATACGAACCATTAGCAACTTGACTTAACAGTGAAGTTGATGATTTAACTTGATGGGAACCTAATGGAGAATCAACCAATTTACCTCTGAATTTCTTTTCGACATTGTCAACAGTGGATAAAACCACATTCAATTCACCCATTTTCATGATTCTCTCTTCATGATCTTTCAAATAATCAAGGAATTGTAAATCTAACTTGGTCATTGGAACATGTTCACCAGCAGATATGTTTATAGTGGACGTGTTGATCTTGGAGGTCCTTGATTGATGTGATACATCAGCTGGTGATTTTCTCTTGATATGAGGTTTGACAGCGGATAATGGTGCTGTATTTCTTTCACTTGATGGTGATTGGATGATTTGTTGAATAGGTTTTGATTCTGGGATTGATGGTGTTTGATCAGAATTGTTATTATTGGCATTACTTTTCTTGGTATTTTGAGTGTTTTGGATTTTGATAATATCATTAGGTTGACGAGACAGAGCAATTGAAGCTGCATTAGCTGCATTTCCTGCACTGACTGTACGCTTAGCAATCTCAGCTTGTTTTGACAATTGTTGTTGTTTTCTAGCAGCGACTGCAGCTTTAGCTCTCATCAAAACTTGTTGACTTGCTGTAGGCGGCTGTGATGATGTGCCTGAATCTTGATTTATTTCGTCACCTGAAGTGGTGATTTCAGATGGTGTTTCACTTTTTGGAGTTGATGGCTGTGATGATATCCTTCTTGGGAGCGTAATTCTTGTTCTTTGACCTGATAATTCAGGAACAGATAACATTGACTTAGCAGAAATCTTATAAGGACCAATTTCAGGAGGATCAGCATTCCAGATGGATTCCTCAGGATTGTTGAAATCAATACTATGGAAGAAATGATGATTTCCAATCTCTTTGATTGTTAATCTATCTTTTGGATTCAACTTCAAAATTCTTTTGACTAAATCCCTGATAACCATTGGGAAACCAGCAGTAAATGCATATTGTAATTTAACGATCTTTTGAAAAGTCAAATATTCATTGGTAGCTTTGAATGGAGGTTTACCAGCAATCATTTGATAAACAATACAACCAAAGGCCCATATGTCACATCCCTTACCAATTGCTTTCTCATTCAACAATTCGGGTGAGACATATTCAGCGGTACCAACAAATGATTTAGCCCTAGTATCAGCTGGATAATTACCATTTTCATCCTTCTCTAATAGTTTAGCAGTACCAAAGTCTGTGATTTGAATCTTTAAATCACCATCAAGTAAAATATTTTCTGGTTTCAAATCTCTATGAACAACACCATTATCATGCATGTACCTTATGGCATCAAGAATCTGAGCGCTGTAATATCTAGTAGCCTCTTCATTCAATGAACCATGGTCTTTGAGCAAGTTCAGTAATTCGCCATTGGACGCAAAATCTAAAACAAAATATAATGATGATTCATCTTGAAATGTGAAAAACATATGAACGATGCCATTTCTTTTACCTAATCTCTTCAAAGTATTCTTTTCAATGTTGACATATTTAACTTTCTTTTCTCTAATTATATGCCTCTTATCCAAGACTTTAACAGCGAATTGATTTCCTGTATTTTTATCAGTTGCAAGTAAAACGGTTGAATATGAACCAACACCTAATGTCTTCCCAAACTTGAAATCCTTGACAGACTTTCTAATTGTCTCATCGGCTTCATCGCCTTTCTTAACTAGTTCAGCAGCACCTTTCTCATCCCAACTTGATCTTTTTCTGTTATTCAATATACGAGCTTCTTCTTCAATGGCTTCCTCCTCGTCAGTATCAATAGTCATGGAGTTGTCATCTGATCTACTCAGCATTGGACGAGAAATAGGGGATGATGACAAGATATCCTCGTCTGGAATTCTCATGGTAGGGATATTGTCAGAGGTCAATGCCCTCAGTGGATGGTTTGCCCTCTCTTGGAAAGGCGTAGACACTGGTGTTGGCATCTGACTTCTTGGAGCGTCATGGAGGACATCGTAATGGGATGATATATGCGTAGGCAAGTCGTAGATTTGTCTCGGGTTCATCTGCTCAGACTCATCCGCCTGCATTTGCTCCTCCTCGAACTCGTGGTTAGGCGTGGAACCGGCTGTGGAGGGTGATACCGACTGGAGTCGCTCGTCGAGCGTAATGACCGAGCTGACACTGGCTGCGGTCTCAGAAACGTAGAGGTGGTTGCCGGTGAAGGAGAACTCGTTGGGGTCCGGCGTGTGCGGCTCCTGCGACCTGGCGTTGTTGGCAGCAGCCAATCTTCTGGGGTCGAGGGTCATTGGTGGGATGGCGAGTCGGTGGTGGAGTTTGTTGTTGTGATTGTTGTTGTTTTTCTTTAGTAAGAGAGAAGTTCGAAGATCATTAAAAGGAGATGATGTAATGAGGGAAGGGCCCTTCGCGGTGAGAGGTCTGCGTAGGCGGCGGGTGGTGGACAGGCCTGGTCTATGTTATGGTCTGTGTGTGCTGGCAGCGACTGGGCAGAGCAATTGGCTGGCAGTGGAACCGTTTGGGAGGGGAAAGGAGAGTTTAGGGAAAGTAGTGGAAGTCTGTTTGTTGTTCTTTGGCACTTGCTTTTCAGGAGAAATTCGCGGGTTTCTGGAGGATCTCTTTTGCTTTGATCTGGTTTTGTTGGGAGTATTTCAGCCGGTGAGCGAATGTCGGTCTATCTAGCGAGGATTTGTTCCTGAGGATATGTCTGCTGGTTTTGTTACTTTTGTAGTGTCTGGTTTCCTGGATACCCACTTTTTGTCCATGCGATTTCCTGCAGAGATGATGGATCTCACTTTTTCACGGGTTTGTGTCAAAACCCACATATTTCAACAATAAGCACTGAACAGTACTCGGTTTGCTTCTGCTTATGCCTTCAACATTCCGGCTATGTTGTAATGAACAGCTCTTTCACTTCATTACGTCTTCTGAGCGACGATATTCTTGATCAGCAGTCATTTTCCTCGGTTTTTTCATCTGGTCGCACAGTGACACATCTTCGGCCGTTGAGAACATCATCATCATTATCAACAGGATCACAAACAGAAGGAGGTATCATTTTAGACATTGTTGACGATTTAGACAATTACAGAGCAGAACATCAATCGCATTTGAGGAGGTTTGTTGCTGGTATCTACAATGCCACAAGACGGTTCAATCTGAGACTCCATCGTCAACTGTTAAGAAGTCCAACTTTGGATGCAAGGAGAAGACACACAGAAAGACCAGGAACTGCAGAAGCTTTTTATGAAACAGCCGTACCTATACTTAGTTCATCAATCTCTTCACTTCCGCAATTGTCGGGAAGTTTTCCCACACATTGGAACCCAGTTAGGATAAGAAGAGATACCGAACATGAACATCAGAGAAGTCTAAGAAGGGTGAGATCTGCAAGAAATTTGTTTAGAAGAGCTGTGTCTAGAAGGGAACAAGACCATTATGCATTCAGTGATACAGATAGTGATGGTCCAGTTGCTAATGACGAGTTGATTGCATCCAGATTCATGGATCAGGAGGATATCACAGTTTCAGAGACAATTCAACCACCAGTTGAAACACACACAGATCATCATCGTTCTCGACGTGAAGACCAGAATGTCATTGAGGTACCACTGCTGAACATCGCCAGAACATCTACATTCACCAGAATAGTGAGATTCTCATTCCATAGAACAAGACCAAGAACAACAGTGATGACCGGACCATACGCGTTTCCAACGCAAGTTTCACGGTCAGCTAAGACAGAAGATAGTGAAACACCAGCGCTGACAACGACAACGTCAACTGGTAGTACGTCTAGAGATCCAGTGACGTTCAGAAGAAGAACATTCAGATATAGTTTGGGAAGAAATAGGGAATTGTATGAAATGTTGGGAAGTTTTGATGATTTCTATGCAGACCCTTTGATTGATGTGAAACCTGAAGGTTTGAATGAATGAAACGTATCAATACAGCTGGTCAAATATGAATATGAATATTGTAGTATTGTAGACAGTTGAAGGTTGATCCGACTTCGGCGACTAAAGCTCTGGACCAGCCCGCTCTAAGAGTGTTTCTTCTTTAACAAAAACACTTCAAACTATGATTTATAGGGGGGTCAAGCACAAACAATGCATTCGGTTTCATTGATAGAAGAGGTATCACAAGGGTTGGGCCCTTTATTGAAATGTTGCAAAACCATGTCATTAAAAAAACAGATTCCTCGCCGAAAAAAAAGATATTCTACAACTCAACCTCATCTATACCACCAAAAAACCCATACGACAATGTCCTCTAACGAAGTCACTCAAAAGACGGAACAATTGTCTCTTGAATCCACCACGGAGGCCACCAAGCCAAAAGTTGCAGAACAGAAAATCACACCTTGGGAAGTCGAAGGTGCCGTTAATGAAACTGGTGAAGTTCAAATCATCGATTACGACAAGCTTACTCAACAATTCGGTACCAGGAAAATCACACAGGAGACGCTTGATAGATTCACTGAAGTCACTGGTCATAAACCACATCATTTCTTGAGAAAGGGTTATTTCTTCAGTGAGCGTGATTTCAATAAAATTTTAGACTTGTATGAACAAGGAAAACAATTCTTTTTATATACTGGACGTGGGCCATCTTCTGATTCTATGCATCTAGGTCATTTAGTTCCATTCATTTTCACTAAATGGTTACAAGATGTATTTGATGTTCCATTAGTTATTGAGTTAACCGATGATGAGAAATTTTTATTCAAACCAAAATTGACTATCAAAGATGTTAAAAATTTCGCTAAAGAGAATGCTAAAGATATCATCTCTGTTGGGTTTGATGCTGAAAATACTTTCATTTTCAGTGATTTAGATTACATGAATGGTAGTTTTTATGAAAACGTTGTTAGAACCTCAAGACAAATCACCACTTCTACTGCAAAAGCCGTTTTTGGTTTCCAAGATTCTGATTGTATTGGTAAAGTTCACTTTGCATCAATTCAAATCTCAACTGCTTTCCCATCTTCATTCCCTGATGTTCTAGACTTACCTGAAAAGACACCTTGTTTGATTCCATGTGCCATTGATCAAGATCCATATTTCAGAGTTTGTCGTGATGTTGCAGATAAATTAAAATTCTCTAAACCAGCTTTGATCCATTCAAGATTTTTCCCGGCGTTACAAGGTCCAGGTACTAAGATGAGTGCCAGTGATGCATCATCTGCCATTTACTTAGATGATACTCCAAAGCAAGTCGCTAAGAAGGTCAACAAATACGCATTTTCTGGTGGTCAAGTCACTGTTGAAGATCATAGAAAGTTAGGTGGTAATCCGGATGTTGATGTCGCTTATCAATATTTATGTTTCTTCTTAGATGATGATGAAAAATTGAAAGAAATCTATGATTCTTATAAGAAAGGTGAATTATTATCTGGTGAATTGAAGAAGATCGCAATTGATGAAATCACCAAATTCGTTGTTGCATTCCAAGAAACTAGAAAAACTATTGATCAAGATGTGTTGGATAAATACATGAAACCACACAAGTTGGTCAGTGGTACGAAAGAACGTTTAGTTCCAGTTAAACCAAAGGAACCAAAAGAGAAGAAATAGATGTCATTACAATTGTAGTACAGATTATATGTACATTATGTAAGATACCTGGTAGTATCATAGGTTATTATCTTCGATGTATTTGACCAATTCTTTGATAATGATGATCTTGACGTTAAATTCCTTACCGAATTTCAAACAATCATCTAATCTCATCATTAGACCATCTTCATCTCTAACTAACTCACAAATACAACTGGCCTCTTCTAATCCTGCTAATTTGGCTAAATGAACACCAGCCTCGGTATGACCAGTTCTTTCCTTCAATAAACCAGGTTTGGCTCTTAATGGAACAATATGACCAGGCTTTAAGAAATCAGTCGGTTTGGAGTCTTTGGAAGCCAATGCCTTAACAGTCAAAGCTCTATCATAAGCAGAGATACCAGTGGTAGTACCTTCTCTTACATCAACAGTGATGGTGTAAGCAGTACCATGTCTGTCATTGTTATCTTTCCACATCAATGGCAAATCCAACGCATCAGCCTTCTCCGTAGACAGAGGAGCACAGATATAACCTGATGAATGACGCACCAAAAAGGCCATTTTCTCCTGTGTGATATGTTGGGCTGCAATGATTAAATCACCTTCGTTCTCACGATCTTCGTCATCCATAACGACTAAAAATTCACCATTTTCTAAACGAGCAAAAGGGTTAGTATCATTCTCAGGTGATTGCACTGTGGTGGTTTCACTCACTGTATGCCTCAATGGCCTCGGGTATAGTTGCAAAGGACATGCTGATCGATGGGTGAGGAACACAGAAGCTGATCAAACAGTGATTCGAGATTGATGATGCTGGTTTCTTTATATGTTTTCCACAGTTTTTCAACTGGATGAGGTGACAAATAGGCCGAATCCCCGCGTAACTCCGGAAGGATTGCCAAATGGAGTAACCGGGAACTACTGAGGTGATCTAGGTGGAGATTCTGCCTAGAAAGCTGGGAAACTGTCGCTTAATAATGCTTAGTGATGCTGACTATATTACAGTGAATCAGTGACTCAGTATGTAGAATGTCAGCATGAGTAAGCAGTGAGCAGTGGTCAACAGAATGTGTCACAATCTGAATTACACAGAGACAGAATCTGGTTATAAACTTTGCAGTTTCCTGCTGTTTGCACTCAGGTCATGACTTCATTATGACGTACTTCCACCACGCTTGCAACAAGGCTAACAATGGCGACACATTTTTTGCCAAACGAGCACCGATGAGGCCATTGGAACGCGCCAGCACACTCCCACCGCACTGACAGGCACAACAGACACATTCAGATCCCATCATATGACAGCGTGCCCGTTTCCGGACACTTTTTCTATCAGGAACGCTGGGGTTAGGCCACACTCACACTAGTTCCTGATAAACGATATTGGCACATAGCAAGAAATGCGCATACAGCTAGCTACTTTATTCGCCAACGACACCAAACCAGGACAGGAAGGCCTAGAGACTCTAGAGAGTTGACCACACATCCGTTCCATTGCTCGGATCGAGTCTGCTGCTTCCGTCCAATTGAGCTCTTCCCTTTCCAGCCAGCAAATAGCACTGCTGCATTTTATGGATCGCGGCCTTTGAAAATCTGTGCTTATTGTCCCATAAAAAAAGAAAAACTAAAACCCTCACTATATAAGCACTTCAATATTCTCTTTTTTGTTTCGACCTCTCTGAAAGCAAGCAATTGTTTAGATCACTATCCAATACTCCCATATTCACTCACACACACACAATGAAGTTACTATCCACCGAAGAAGTTGACGCACATTGGTATGCCACCGCCGCAGGGGCCTCCAAAGGTATAACTGCTGGTCTATTGGTCTCAGGTGCCATCTTCAAACTTGGTGCCAGAAGATTCCCAGGGTTCCCAAAGAACTTGCCATGGTCCATCAGAACTGCCATTTTCGTTGTTCCCCCAACCGTTTCTACCACTATCTGGGCTGAAGAAGCATCCAATAGCTTTGACAGAGAAATGTATTCCAGTGAATTCGATCAGAAAGTCCAACAAGAGAAATTAGAAGAATACAACAAGTGGGTTCAATTACCATTATCCGAGAAGATTTTAGGTGGTGCCATCAACAACAAATATAAAATCATCGTGAGTGCCTGGGCTGCTTCAATGTACGGTTCATGGGTCTTGGTTGATAAAGATCCAATAATGACTAAAGCTCAAAAGATTGTTCAAGCAAGAATGTACGCTCAATTCTTGACTGTTGGTTTGTTATTAGGTTCCGTTGCAATATCACTATATGATGAAAAACATCACCCAGAACATTACGACAAGAAAGAAAAAGCATCTTGGGAAAAGGTCTTACAAGAAGAACAAGAAAGAAAAGAAAGAGCCACTTTGGATCAACCTCAACAATATCAAAGAGTCAGAATTTACAAAGATTAAGATTCGTTCCTATCAAACCATCCAACCAATATTTTCTATTTGAGACGCAGTTTATGAAGTTTATGTGAGGTGTTTGTGATTTTTTGTTTTTCGTTTTACCATCTTTCTCCCTTTTCGAACATATGATTCGATCAGCATTCTTTTTTATTGTACACATAGTTGCCCTTTTTGAATTTTGAGGCTCGTGCTAATTCTTCACGTTCATTTTGTTTAGTTTATAGAGTGTTATAATGATGTAATAATTTTTGAGACTGAATGTAGCTTGAACCAAATCAATGATCTGAAGCATCGCGTACTGCTACAAGCTAATCTCTGTCCTTATCAGAAAGGACACCAATCTTATCCAATAACTTCGCATGAAACAACTGGCCGAATTTCGTGGACTTCTGCATCATTAGGGACTCAATTCCCTCATATAGCGTGCCTTCATTTTCGACCTTCAAGAATGGTTAGTTCTTGTTTCGATTTTGATCAGTTCGTGTACTCACTATCCATCCACTTGATGTGAAATGTGTTATTATCCTCTTCTGCTCGAGCGTTGTTATGTGTAACTTCCCATTGACCTCCTCTATACTCTCCACAAAACCAGCATATTCCTCGATCGCCTGTCCATGTTCATCTTTCTGGCTCATTACTGGGGCAGAAGTAAAAGAAGAAAGCATTTTCATGAAAATTTCAGGAAATCCCAACCTACTACAGACAGCATCATCGCATAAATACATGAATTATGAATTATCTATATACATAACATTCTCATCCAACCGTGACTTATTTCTTTCTTAATGAAGTTTCCAAATCACCAACATCCAATTTAGTACCTCTGATATAGTATTGTTTGTTTCTAGCTCTATATTTACGTGGTCTTCTGATGATATCAATTCTTGACACTAAAGGACTGAACAACTTAACATTCAATTCGACACCGACTTTATTCACTTGGTTTCTCAACACTAATGATGCAGCCAATCCTGTTTGTTTCTTACCGATCACTTGACCGATGAAAGTAGGTGTTGTTCTGGTTGTGTAAATGACTCTCACAACATCACCAGTTCTGACACGTTCTGGGTTCTCTTTGGAGATTAATTTGCGCTTCCATCCTTCTGGATCGAGTTTCTCTAGCTCCTTGAGTTGGTATTCTCTGACAACATCTTTCTTTTCGTATGTTATTGGTGGATAGACATCAATAGGTTTTTCTACCATAGCTGTTAGTATCTCATTAAACGAAAGTTTAAAAGGGGGGATTTACGTACTGGTCTTGGATGGGATAATGTATGATCTAGTTTGTGTAAAAATTGAAGCAAATGAAAGCCTACTGCTTCTTAACGCACTGCGCTGGATTAGAAATGACATGGCCTGCTTGATCTTTCAATGTTCAAATGCAATCCCAATTCATTTTCATTTTTCAGTTTTTCAATAATTTTCCAGTACTGAAAAATCGCCAGTCGAGCTGTTAGTGCTGGTAATTACGCAAGCAATGCTTCCATAATAAGCGTAAATATCAGTATCATTTCGGCCTACGAGTAACTAACTTCCTGTTAAATGCTATTACCTCTACCCACTAATATACAGATGATCAAAATCTAGGTCTTCTCTTACGACCAGTGTAACTGGAATCATTAGCCACTTTCTTACCTCTTTTCTTCATCAGATCTTTCTTTCTTGCAATAAATGATTTTCTATTTTCAATCTCTTTCTTTGATCTCTTCATACTCTTAACTTCATCTGGAGCATCCATTGTCAAACCAGATAAGTTCAACTCTTGAGCTGCTTGACCTGCACTCAACACTAGATAGTATTTCTTATTCTTCTTACTCTCAGCATCATCAATGACTAAACCACCTTGGAAACCAGCAACTTTGGCAGCACCAAGAATAGAATCTATCTGATCATCATTCATAGGATAGAATTGTGCACAGAATTTACCACCTCTTTTTAAACTGGCAAACAACGTATTGAAAAATCTCATCAATCTTCTCTTTGGATCATTATTGGAAGTATCTGCATTACATAACCATTGGATTGCCGATATACTAATAGCGGCATCGAATGTACCTGCTCTGAATGGAACTCCATTACCCATATCAGCCAAGAATAAATCACCATCAATTTCACGATCCAAACCAGTTGCCAACATTGAGGTTGAAATATCCATCCCTATCCACATATGACCTTCCTCAGTCAAGATCTCACCACTTAAACCAGACCCACAACCAACATCAAGTAGTAAATGTGGGATATTCTGTGGTAAGTTCAATAATTCTAACGCACGGAATGTCATTTTAGCTTGAATGTGCTGAACACGAGTAGATGAGGTATATTTTTGAGACTCAGACTCATTATAAAATACCTCTGGTGGTGCTAACTGTTCTGGACGAGACATCTTTATCCAATAATTGTCCAATAACCCAATAAACGAAAACGTCAAAGTACCTTCAAGATCAATAAAATTGGAAAAGATTTTTAGCTCATCAGCTGCTGACATAAGATCTGAGTCATTAACTATGTGACATCACGTGCAGTCAGAAAAACCTGCCTAAATTTTCCCGTTTCCGTTGATTTGACACAAAAGATACGATCAACTTGAAAAAACCAACTTGAACTGTTGTTTCACTTTAGGCCCCCTTTGCCCACGAATTCATCACAGAATACGCATCAGACTCAGAAAAACACACAATGGATCCCCACTCATCAAGCGATTCCATGCTCCGCAGACTCTCCGTGCAGAACCAGTCTCGTCAGTCCCTTCAGTTTGACAATGATTATGAGGAAAGCACGGCAAATATTGCGCTAAACGATGACGAAACTTCCACTTCGAAAACTATTGACGATGAGGTCGTTCCTCTGATCAAAGTGGGAAGGAACAGAAAGACGGGGAATATCAGTGAAGTCGACACCGAGAAGGTCAAACTTGTTGGTAAGGGGTCAAAAAATGATGACATTTATGAATTAAGAGCAAGGATCACTGTAGATAATAGGAGATTCAGCAATGAAGGTTTACCGAAGTCTAAGTTGAATGATGTCAAGTTCACTAATGTCCAGTCAATCTTGGATAAGTCAATGGGTTTCCCAAATGGTGAATTCGCTGGTTTCTTCACACTGTTTTGGGTTGCTGTTGCTGTTACTATTGCCAACGTGATGGTGAATTATTATCTTGAACATGGTTTACAATCGGAGATAATCAACATCCTGATGACTAAATTGGTGGACATTGCATTGACTGATTTATGGATGTACTTGTCCATGTACTTGATCTTTGGATTACATTATTTGATCAAATTGGGATGGATCGATTGGGAAAAATCAGGTTGGAGTATTTCGTCAGTTATTGAAGTCGGATTCTTTGTCAATTTCACATTGTTTGCTGAACAACAGAAATTCCCATGGATTGGTAAGATATTCTTGTTCTTGCATTCATTAGTCATGTTAATGAAGATTCATTCATATAGCTTCTACAATGGTTACCTATGGAGAATCAAACGTGAGTTAGACTTTTCAAGAGGTTTGATAAAGAGGATCAATGAGGAAGAACCAAATGAAGTCTATACTAATTTATTAGAATCCTCTCTGAAATTCTGTGAATTTGAGTTGAAATCCCAATCCACTGAGAACCCATTCCCGTCCAACATCACTTTGACAAACTTTTATTGGTATACCATGTTCCCAACTGTTGTCTATCAGATCGATTTCCCACGTACTCCAACCATCAGATGGTCTTATGTCGGTGAGAAACTTGCTGCGATCTTTGGTATCATTTCTATCATGATTGTTATTGCTCAACATATGATGTACCCAATCGCCATGAGAGCAATTGCACTAAGAGAATTACCTGTCTTGGAAAGAATTTACAACTACCCATTACTATTATTGAATTTGATGCCAAGTTTTGTTATCATCTATTTATTGGACTTCTATTTGATTTGGGAAGCTATTTTGAATTGTATTGCTGAATTGACAAGATTTGGTGATCGTGATTTCTATGGACCTTGGTGGAATTGTGTTTCATGGGATCAGTTCGCAAGAATATGGAATGTCCCTGTTCATAAGTTCTTATTGAGACATGTCTATCATAGTTCAATCAGTGCTTTCAAATTATCTAGAACTCAAGCAACTATATTCACATTCTTGTTGAGTTCTATTGTTCACGAACTTGCAATGTTTGTGTTATTCCATAAGATTAGAGGTTATTTGTTGATATTACAAATGTTCCAGTTACCATTGGTTGCTGTTTCAAAGACTAAATTCCTTAAAGATAAGGCAATTCTAGGAAATGTCATCTTTTGGTTCGGTATCATTACAGGTCCATCTTTAATGTGTACATTATATTTAACTTTTTAGGAAAAATCCTTCTATTTTATTTATTCATCTTGCACAAGACAAAAGCTAAATAAAAAAAAGCCATTGGTTTAGGTACGCCATACAATTATTTACATGTATTTTTGAATATGATATCTATCTGTATATATGATCAAATGGTCTGGTGTCATTGAAACAAGAGTCCCACACTTCTTCAACCACTCTAGTAGCTTGTTCTTTACTCTGACAATTTGGATTGGCTTCAACTGACAAAATAGCTCTTCTCTTGACACATTCCTGATGACCTCTACCAAACTTAGTCAAACCTGCTCTCTTCAACTGATTCATGATTCTACATTCACCACTCAATGAACTTGCCCTTATTTCAGAACAAGCATGATGCTTCAAATTCAACCAATCCACTTTAAATTTAGTATTGTCATAATAATGCACCAACTCATGCGTCAACGTGTCTTCCAAATGGTACTGGTCAATAATTCTGTTCTGACACAATAACACACCCAATTCAGGATGGAAACCACCTCCTTTCCACTCATCACAAATATCACACACAATCTTTTTATCTATAACATCACCGACTGTTGGGTTCACTTTCTTGATCTGCTGGATCATGAATATCACAGATGGAGAATATTTCATCGCAAAGTCCCTATACTCATAGCACTTGTTGCAGTCCGTCTGGTTCTGCTTGTATCTTGCATCATTCTCGTAGGTCTTGATGTCTTCCTCACTCAGTCCCAGACCCGTCTTGTATGCCATTGTGCGTCTCCACCATTCGAAACCCTCGATACTTTTCAAGTTAGCTGGCTCTTTTGGCGGTGGCAGTTGCTCTGTCTTTGGTGACTCGAAAGGAACAGTCATTATGATGTTTGAACTATCAAAAAGTGTATGCAAAGGACGATATCAGAAATCGAAATCAGTAACAAATCGGCATAGAAGAATTCGCGTAGATTTTGCACAGAAAAGAAAAAAAAAATCGCGATGAGATGCTTCTACTGAACATATCCGTATTATTAACAGCCATGACACACCCTAATCCCCAAATAGTGGCTAATATATGGGTAGCTGCCAGTGAAGGTGACCTTTCTGCTGTTAGATTGCTCATTTCCTCAGCGAACTTCACGCCAAACTCAAAGGATCCAAACGGATACACTCCTATCCATGCTGCTGTGTCATATGGCCATACCGAATTATTGCAATACTTGATAGAACAAGGTGGTGATATCAACATACAGGACTCAGAGGGCGACACCCCTCTACACCATTCAGAAGATTTACAGATCGCTAAGCTTCTGGTGGAGAAATACAAAGCTGAGTGGAAGATGAAGAATCACGATGGACAGATACCTGCTGATTTCATTGAACAAGATGGCGATTTCCCTGAAGTTGCTCAGTATTTACGTTCCTTGAATCATGATAATCCTGCTAATGATGAGAGTATTTTGGACTCCTTGCCTAGACCAGAAGAAGTCAAGGACCATAAAATCAGATTGAGCTATGAACATCAATCAGAAGATATGACCATTGATATTGATGATGAAAAGAGACAACAGTTGAAAGAAATCGTTGAAGGTCAAAACCCAGAAGAGAGATTGGCTGAGTTCTTGAAAGATGCGGTTCAGAAGAAGTTCCACAGCGAGGACCGACAATCACCAGCCTCCAAGAAGAGAAGAGATTAATTCATAACAACATCTTTGTCTATTACTATTATAATATAAAACGGATAGGAGAACCAGGAATAATAATAATCATCATCATCAATACATGAATGTACTTTTAGTTTACATAATAACACATTTTTTGTCCTTTTTATCCTTTTGCTTCTTCTCTTTCTTTGCTTCCTTGACAATGTCTTTCTTTGCTTTCGGTTCATATCTCTTTTGTAAAGCTTTAGCAACTCTTTCGTCTTCCTCTTCTTGTAACTGTTTAGCGAAAGCTTGATCATCTTGTTCTTGTGGGGATAAACCTTCAGTACCATCCTCAAATGGATTGGATGAATCTTCTAACAATGGAGTGAATGAACCAGTAAAGAATGAATTATTGGCACCATTGATAGATAATAAAGATTCCCAAACAAAATTAGACTTATCCTTGAATCCAAAGTCAGTGACCAACTCAAAAAGATCATTATCTTTCTTGATGATCGTACCAAAATGATCATTTCTGAAGAAGATGGCAACAGAATCCTCGTACAAGTTATCTTTCAAGTATTTCAAACCATAATCAGTCAATTGAGTGGCACTTCTAGCAAAGAAATGCTTAATCTGTTTGGAATCCTCAATGATTTCTTCATCAACTTGATCCTTGACTTCTTTACCCTCTAAATCATAAGCTTCAACAAGGACGTTTTGACTTGCTTCATATGAGTTGTACTTTCTAACAGCAGCATGCTCCTTATCATTAGGATCCACAATCCATCCATGTGTCAATGGTAATTGGAACAACTTGAAGATAGTCAATTCAGGACCAGGGGTAAAGCCACCATCAAAAGTAGGATTGATATTCAGACCCTCATGTAGTTTAGGCAACAAACTCAACGTGGTCTGGATCTCTTCTGGATCGAGACCGTATAGCTGCTGATTGGCAATGACAATATCACCGAGTCTGTGCAACAACTGGTCGAGCTCGATATCTGACTCACTGTTCACCAGTGCCACCAAATCGTGTACTTGTGGGGCATTTTCGCCATTGACAGTCAAAAGGATGGAGTTGATGATAGCCAGGAGTGCACAGGGCCCGTTCTCGTTCTGGATAAGGATGTTGCGCTTTCCCTGGAAGTCGATTGTCTTCGTCTTGTATGCGGTGGCCATTGTAGAGCTCTCGTACTGTGGGTTTTGTGGGAGTGTGCGTTCCTTAAAACAAGAATATCGAATTTAAAGGGTCAAGCATGGACCTATTTTGGGTTTCAGAGAGAGACACAGCCCGAGACTGGCATAATCTTACATCGCGGGAAATTGTCATACACAACGGTCCGTCTATTGTGTCAAACCATAAACTGCAAAACTATAAAACGCCTCACTCTGTCCATGGCCTATGGCCCATGACTACGCCGTAATACGTCTTTGTAACTAACACACTGTTGTTCTTCACTGACTCTGACTCGCCCGTTGGCATCTGTGTATGTTCCTTGTGAATCTTGGCCCCAGCTAAGCGGTGATGGTCCCCAAGAAGGTGTGAAACAGATTTCGTCCCAACCACACTTCTTCGAACACTCGTAGAACTCAATCCATCTCAATGTCGATATTGTTTCTTGTAGACTGGACTTGATATTGTTATATGTCTTTTCGTCGTTTTCTCCAGTGTAAATATATTTCTTTGCTAGTGCAAATGTGTCAAACGCAAGATCAACAAGTGCTTCAGTAATCTTAGTGACGGAAGACCAGATTAGACGATCTGGTTCTGATTGAATTGGTTCAAGTGGATGAGAGTATTGATATATAGCCTGTCTTTTAGATTCTTCTAAATCACCATCAACGTAGAATCTTCTGACAAAGTTTGATGAGAATAAGGTGACATTTCTCATCGCTTGTTTGAATTCTTCATCTGATTCATAATCTCTGGAAAATGTCTGATTCAATAACTTCAAAAATGGTGCAAATCTAAAAACAATCTCATCAGTAATCAACTGCCAATTAGTACCTGAATATGGATCATTAAATGGACCATACTTGAAGAAAACTTCGAGGTCAGAAACCATCCCGTCTTTCAACTCTTGAGTGAGATTGAGGGTTCTTCTGAGATAAGGGTCTGGATTAATCCAAGTATTATTGACTGGCGTAACTAACCCTCTGAAGTTTGCTTGAATTCTATTATCTCTGTTGTTATGAACATTACCTGCTCTCAAATATTCAAATCCACCAAACGCGTCAACCTCATTAAATAATGAATCTTCATCACTTTTCTCACCCAACAACTCTTCTTTCCAAGGAATTGTCACATTGTTGATAATTCTCAATTTTTCACTTCTCATATCACAAATAACTGCTTCAAAACCGGCTTCCAATCTAATGAATCCATCAAGTCCAAATGGTTTACCCCATTTACAAATTCCATCAGCAATAGTTCTCTCATCAAAGATTTCTTCACCTTCCCCCCTAGCTAGGATCATTTGGGTATCCATTTCACCATTCATCAACTTGGAAGCACTCGCACCGTCAAACAAAACCATCTTATCAAGTGGCTTAATAACCTCTAGCGTGAACAATGATGGATGGTCATTTCTCTTTCTTGGTTTATCACCAGGTAGTGGCCTTGGGAAGAAATCGTAGCTGTGGAGTTTCTTTCCATCTCTAGGAGTAGAACCATGCCCTGGGCGTTTACCTGGTGGATGATTACCCTTCGGACCACCTCTGTTTGAAATAAACCAATAACTAAACTCAGAATCAAAAGCAACCCATTCTAACCCAGAATTTATCTCACCTGTCTCAGTTCCATGATATAACAACGTACCCAGTGGAATATAAGCAGGAATCAAACTAACACCAACTGGATTCAGGAAATTATTCTTCTCACGTAACGCACCATGAACGATATTGAAAACAGTGCTTGCGTTCTCTAGTGATATTGGTTTCTGAAAATCGAGGAAGTTTTCTGGTGATGGATGATCAAATATTGAAAAGGATGAAATCCACTTTTGACCAGTCAGATATAGCAAGATAACCAGTAATGAAGCTCCAATGAACTTGGTAGCTTTGATTGCTTTTGTTTGGACATCGGAACCACCCTGCCAAAGTGATGAACTTGGTTGTATGTTGAGCGATGTGTATTTACCAAGTATGCCTTCCATCGTGTCAGAACTTAGATCCACATCTCAATGAACGACCAGTAGTGTCTCTGACTCTCTGTAGATCACAATAGTCAGTAGATAATAGAGCTCAATAAAGGAGGATGCCTAGCCGTTATCAACAATTAGGGTGTCAGATAATAATAAATCAATGAGTGTAGATCTTCGGTTAAATCAAAACCGTAGCTATCAACACAGCCCGGATCGCGGTGCAGACCTTATTGTACTGAGTCTTGACCATTGACAACTCTAATATCACATGGTTAGGATCTAGACAATCACAAACACAACTTCTGCAACGTTATAATATCTGCCATTAGATTAGGCATCAAAACTAAATCTGAAAGAGTTTATATTCACTAGTAAGGGCCTGATATCAAGGAAACATCAAAGTGAATCTGTCAGATGTACTAATGATATCAGTAGCCTTTGATGGACTACTGCAAATTAATAGAACTCACCATGACCGGGAGTTCTGTGCGATGATAAAAGGCACCAGTGACCACCTCAACTCTCCTATTTCGACGTATCTGGAAAAACTATAGCACTGAGCTAGACTCGAACCTGCGCCCTGCTATCACCCTCTTAATATGGCAAAAGGGCAATGATCACGCAGTGAAAGGGTACGCTGAGACCTGCTAAAGGGGAAGCTGTGCCCGTATGAGCGACATTACACTTAAGTTTACAAAATTGCAAAAAAAAATAGTAAATCTCTTTGTAAAACGGTTCATCCTTATGCAGGGGAACTGCTGATCATCTCTGTATTATTTCTAATTGACCAAATGTCCACAAGGGACACGAACTGCGTTCGCGTTTTTCTCATACAGAGTAGGACTGGTAGGGGCACTCTACGGAAGTCAAATCAGCCCAAGAAGAGTTCAGACTGGAGATTTTAAGTCCAACTTTCGATGTACTAGAGTCCATTCTGGGCTTTGTGTTCTTATGGAATCATGGATACATTATAATAATCAAGCCTATCATCTATACTCTATGCTGCCCCGCAGTTCACTGTGTGATGAAACATCTAAGGTTCTTCTGCAGATTAGTTAACGTCTCAAGGATTATAACTCACCTGGTCTCAGACTTGTCACTTATGGGCGCTGAACTCGAGCAACTGAAGAAATCAGGTTACGCTCAGCTCCACATAAGATCGAAGTTGATACAAGATCAAGGTTCCCATTGTATCAGATACAGTCGGACTGAAGAAAAACAAACCAGGATAATCCTGTTGGGCCTGAATAAACGTCTAGGTATCCTCTCATTAAATTTGAACTACATTCTAAGGTTGGCTACCATAATCTCTTGAATGTTTACTCCAAGATTAGTAGTATATAGCAAGATCACTTTTTGCTGGAATCAATAAAGTTAACACCTCTTGGAGTTTCATCAACGGTAAGTTGGAAGACATCTCCTCTAGTGTAGTGACCAGCAGGATCAAGATCAAATCTGGCTCTAATGATATCGTCAGTCTCTATTTCAGCAGAGATAAGACCTTCCTCGCCAATCAATGGACCAGCAATAATATCACCCATTGGATTGACGATAACACTACCACCGTTGATCAGATTCTCGCCTGTTTTCCACCCATGTGGAGTGTCTTCTTCCTTTGCAGCAGGTTGAAATTGAACAGCGGACACCAAGAAGTTTCTACCTTCATAGGCAATAGTTCTCATTGATGTTCTCCAGATCTCTCTCATATCAACAGTGGGTGCAACCCAAATATCAATTCCTTTAGAATAGTATGCTTGTCTGTACAATGGGACATAATTCTCCCAGCAAATAGCACCACCAATTCTACCAGCAGCACTTTCAATAACAGGTAAGGTTGAACCGTCACCACTACCCCAGATCAATCTCTCTGTTGCTGTTGGAATCAATTTACGGTGCTTTCCAACGAAACCTTTGGCAGGGTCAATGTAAACTATTGTACAATATAAGGTTGAACCACCGTTTTCGATCACCCCGATTGCGATTGTGGAATTGATCTTCTTTGAAAATTCCTCTAGTGCTGCGATCTCTGGGGAATCTGGGACTTTGACTGATTGTTTGAAGTATTCGAGAAACTCTTCACGGCCTTCAGGGAGTCTGTAACCAAGGTATGAACCGAACAATTGACCCTTTGGATATCCACCTAATGTGGCTTCTGGCATGACAACCAGATCAACGTTGGCATCGATCAATTCCTTCTCATATGAAAGGATCTTTTTCAGTGTTTCTTGTGTTGTTTTTTGAGAGCCAACCTGTAGTGCAGCAAGAGTCTTCTTCGCCATTGCGTGTGTGTCTGCTTCTTTCAATTGGCTAACAAAGAAGAGGAAAGTTTGATATCTCATTTTAACTTCAAACCCCGACCCCGGGAAAATGAAGTTGGCGATAAGGAAAACTCACTTCTACCTGCGTGCATGCATTCAACAACAACGGTCGATGACTCTACAAATATCTGAGGATGAAAACGCGCACTAAATAAGGTTAAAACAATAGGCACAGAACAAAGTACAATTGTTCGGGTGGGAACCACACTAATCGTTCCAGATCTTGCGGATTGGCTGATCATAATCGTGGTAAAAGTAATCATGAATGTCCCCATCAGTCATGTTGACCAACACCTGTGGACTGTTGACAAGAAGTTGGTACTTCCAATCATTCAATTGGTTCACAAGATGGAAGTCATCTTCGATTGTGAAATAAGCAAGCTTTGGTGGGATGCTGAGAATTGTGGATTTGATGACATCTGATTCTTCTTTGGTCAAAAGATCTTTTTTGTTTTCTTCAACAATCTTTGGACCCTCATTGTCATCGGAACTGTAGGGTGAAATGATTGCGTCACACTTAGGACTTGGTGCTAGTGAAGATTTTCTGCTTGAGTTGGTGGACTCTTTCTTGTCTACCTTGGACTCCGGTTTGTCATTGAAATAATGCCAGTCACTAGTAGCAGGGGCAGAGAAAAACCTTGACTTTTCTGGGGAATTTGGAATCTCTTCCGGACGCAAACCATCAAACACTTCTCTTAAGTCAGCAAGCTCCTCCTCTCTTGCAGAGGCATTCTCTTTGGCTAGGGTAGCCAATCGAAACTCATCATTATTTTTAATCTGGTTTGCTGATGATTCTTGTGTTGGCTCTTCAGAGACTCTCTGGTAGTCGACTTTCTTTCCATACCCGGTTGTTTTATCTTTCTTTTCTGACTTCTTAGCTCCTTCCTTCCTATTATACTCCGGACTTTTGAAGTAATCCTTTTTAACAAGAGGAGTGAAATCCGTTTTAACAGTATGAATAGTGGTGCCAAATTTAGCGACTGTTTCTTGACCACAAGGAAAATGCTTGTCATGCGCATGGTCAAGATATCGTGCTAAAGATTCAGTAGCTGTTAAATTTGAGTTGAACTGGAACCCTTCCAAGCATGGGGAATGGCCAGACACGCATGTGAAGATAGGGTCTGGTTCAACATCAATGATCTTTGGAGCTTTTTCATTGGAAGTTTCTTCGTCTTCTGATGCTGGGTTGATCTCTAAGCTCATTTTTGATGATGTCTTACAAGAGAGACGCTAGAATTAAGATAATTCCTGGATGGATAATACTAATATAGTCATAATCAGATCATTATTCTGTCTGATCAGGATCATTGATGTTGAGAAGATATACTCTTTCTGGACTGATTGTCAGCTTCAACGAATTTCTGTTAAATATGAAAACCCTACAGATCTTCAAAAAAGAGAAAAGATCATTTATAAGCTCTACCGATAGACCCACTTTCACTTCGGTCTGTGCTTCTTGCTCTGGATGTCTTAGCCGTAGAGCTGGTAGGTCTAGACCATCTGGTCGATGCGGCCTGTGACGAATTACCATACACTCTGCGTCTCAAAGCTTCTTCCCTTTCCCGCACTCTCTTTTCCTGTGCTTGCCTCTTCTGGTTCAATAAGTCTCTCTCTTGTTCACGCTTCTGCTTTTCCTGATTATATCTCTTCTGTAACTCTTCGAGCCTTCTCAACTGTGTCTGATATTCTTCTTCATTCTTACTTATTCCTTTCCAATTCTTGTCACTAAGTATAACATTGGTATAGCTAGTCTGTGAAAGAATCTTGGTCCATAGGTCAAGAAGCTTATTCGATGATTCTGTAGTCGACAAGACAATGTCTATATTAGAAGCAGACGCGTCGATTGATGTTATAACGTTGTCCATCATTTCATTGATCTGATCTAGCTGATCCAATTCTCTTTCCAATGCTTTCACCCGAAGAGGCCCCGTTAGGCGTGTCTGCTGATCTTTTGACTCGACAGTTGTTTGAATGGTCTCTAAGACTGGTATTATATTGTCAGACATGCTGGTTCTGCAATCTATACTCGTTTTCAGTTGTCAAACATCTGCTCTCTATCGTGTTTCCTGTTTATTTGTTTTGATTTCGCGATGCTGCCCTTACCACTGTGCAAACTAACACCCAGACACTGGGTTTAACGAAGAGGCCTAATTAAGTTTACCAATGATAATTGTCCATAACTTGGGTCAACCTTGAAACTCTTTGATTAAATTCGATATATCAAAAATTGATGAAAATATTTAACGAGACAGAGAGCTTACTGAAGGTACTGAAGGCAACATTTTACTAGTCTGTTGCGTTCTTTACATTTTCTTTGTGGCAGATGCCAGGATAGCGAATTAATGGCCAGTCGGATATGCTTCAAACGAATGTTAGATCAAGATAAATCGTTTTGAAGACTGTATTCGCTTAGATCAACAACTAAATCTGAGACCCACAGTTTAGATGACTACCGAGTCTTGATCAAAAGCATTGAAATCACCGTCAATATCAATGACAGAATGGAAATGGCATTTATGTATCATTGGATTAAACTCCACACAAATCAATTTTTATAAAATTGATGATATTGATAAGGTTCCTAAACTGTTGAAAAAAATATTTGATTTTAAGACAAAAATCATTCACAAGGATCATAATGTTAATATCGAATTCTTATCAGATCCAAGATTTGATACAAATGAATTATTGAAATGGTGTATTGATAATGAAAATTTAGTTGAGTCTATCCCTTTTGAAATCATTAAACCATATATTGGTCCCAGATTAGTTAATTTCACATTATAATATGCACAAATTGGTGTTACTAAAGATATGAAAGAGAAGAGAAAACATGTATTTAGATAAAGATTAGAATTAGAACAGTTCTTATTTGTGTTCATGAATAAGCATAGATTTTTAAGATTTGATACAGATTTCAAAATTGCTCGTTGTATCTCTATGGCTGTTGAAGATCGTGTTATTAGTAGCAAAGAATTAATCAAACTGGAGACATTACAGCGATTTAAAGGCTAGAAAGGGATTGTTTGTTTACCTTGGGATAAGGAGTGTGAGATGAGGTTCTCAAGTGTGAGAAAATACGAAAAGTTGTTTTTCTATTCGATAAAGCTATTGATTTTAAAGAAAACAAATGAAGAAAAAAGATAGTTGTAAAGCAAAAATGTTGAAATATAGAGGTTTGTGATCATGGATTATGGGATTGAAGAGTGGACATAGAAATTATAGAGTGTCTTGTATATTTAGTGAAGTAATGAATAGCATAGAGCAGAGGAGCCATGTGAGACATAAAATCTTGGAAGACATCGTCTACGGATTACTTCTAGAAACACAGGGAGTGTTCTATGAAGCTCATGGAAGACCATTGAAGTCTTATAATTGATTTAGACTTTACAAATTCTTTGCCACTATTTTGCAACAACCTTCCTTTCTTTTGATTTGTTAACAATAATCCGCAATTTGAAAAGGTTCTTTCAGAAGAAACACTCGAACCTTTGAATAATTAATAACGATGGAATCACTTTCATCAATAAAGGAAATCTCTTTTGTACGGTCCATAGTTCGCATCGAATGGGTGTATCAACTTTCAAGTGATATTCGTCGAACTTAGAACATTCAGTAATTTATACATAAAAAGTAACTCAACCTAGTAAGCATCAATGTAGAACATTGACATAGCATATCGAAGTCTGCCTCGCTCATCAAAACCTCGATACTAATGACCTCTCAAAGATTTAAGAGTCAAGTGGCTCCAATTTATCAATGCCAATAAACTCCCAACAGTTACACGTACAAAAAGACTGGGGATAACACCTTCAGGAATGCTAGCAATACCTAAACCTGCCAGAAATGGTCCCACTATAACAACTAAGTATAATATATTCACAACAATCATAACTGAATCAAATAAGTCAATAGATCCATCAATCATTGACTTTCTCCATAAATTTTCATCATTTGTGCTTGTTAATGACCAAATGATTGACAGTAAGACTGAAAAAAGAACAGAGGTTAACAGACCCATTCCGTAGAGTAACCTCTTACAGCCGCCATCTTCTATGTGGATCTCCAAAGGTTTCGGGAACAATGTGATGGTTCTCATTTGTTCTTTTCAATGACTTCAACAAAGATTGATTTAAAAAACTAGAAAACTAGGTAAAGCTCCAGACCCCAGGGTAGTAAACACCCAGACACCCAGACACCAATATGTCCAGTGTATAAGGTTTTGAAAAGTCATTGGTCACATTCAAAAAATTTACTATAGTGAACAAACAATTGTTCAAATCTTCAAAAATTGGTAAATAGCTACTTTCAAGCAGACCAATATGAGCATGACTAGACATGGCAACGGATAATTTTATCTGCGGATATCCGTATCCGTATCCGCATTTAACAGATAACAAATAATCATCTTGTGTCCCCCATAGTTAAGGAATATCCGTCAGTATACGTGAAGATTCGACGCGCCTCAGATAAGGCATTTGGTTCCTTTAAAGTCTTGGGACTTGGACCAGATTGAGCGGGAACATCAGGTTGGACAAGATCAGATGCTCTGATCTCCCCCTCTGTTATCGAGGCAATATCTGCGCCATCATTCAAGGCGAAGTAGTCAACTTTTTTACCGCGAGATCTCCTTTCTGGTTCCTCAACGTTCATTGTATGATCGTTGTAGACAGTAGCTTGTTTGATCTTGCCCCAGTGCTCAACGGGATTCTCAAACAGTGCAACGAAACGCGTAAAGAACCCAAAACGCGTGAAAAAAGAAAACAGAGAATATATTC